>JAQIWN010002771.1:0-14804 GCA_034699025.1 Entomobrya cf. arborea Gr-Col-00668
GTTATCAGTATCAACCATAATAAGTTTTAGAAAAACATTTTGCATCTTCATAAATACAACTTCATTTCATGAGAAGGAAAAGCATACTTACAAATGCACAAGAGGAGGCCGCTAATGTGTAACGGGAAATTAGTGTCATTTAATTTGATGTAACAATTTCATGACTTCAAGACAACAAATTAAGAGTGGTGATGAATGAAGATTCATCCATGAGCATATTATTTTTTTTTGTAAAATTTAGGAAACAGCTAAATAACCTTTTATTAATAGTAATAATACTTTCTATGAACATTAAAACTAGAAATAATCAGTTTTTCCTCAGTTTAAGATTACAACTTTTTGTATTTAAAGGCATTCTGTAATAAGTAATAATGATTGAAACAAATCTACCACATAACATGTAATTCTCTATGTTAAACAGTGAAGTACCGGTATGTGTACATGTACCACTACTTAACAAAAGGCCAACGAATTAATTTGTGGTGGTAGGCATTTAGGCAACTTAATTCTTTTGCTCTTTTTTACGCGTGCTGACAAATGTAGCAATCTATCTTCATTTTTAATCAAGGACAACATTTTTATTAGCGCATTTATTCTAAGTTCATCTTATAGAAATTGGTTACAACATGCATTTTCTCTTCTCTAAACAAAAAACAATTTTTCAAGGATAATTAAATTTTTATTATCATTTAAATGTATGGCTGGCTGGCTTATAGGTTATATTCTTAGTATCTATATTATAAGTAATTAGGTATGAATATAATAATATTGTATTGTAAAACATGGCATTTCACTCTGTCCAACTGGAAAACGCAGACAGACGCAATTAAATATAATAATATGTTTTTCACTATTCTAAAAATTTGTGTACAAGTTAACATAGAAGGAAATAATACACACAACATAAATGATTAACAAGTTATAACATAATATGTCAAAACTACTACTCAAATACTACTACCAGGTTGATGAATGATGAAACGAGAAAAAGGACCCAAACTAATCAAACTAATTCATATACTATGCATACTTACTACAAAGATATACCCGGAAAAAAAATCAACAGTAGCACAATTAAATTACATTTGCACAAAATGTGTTTTTACATCATTGTTTTGTAAATAGTAGAACCGCAGTAACAATGATAGTTTACCAGTTCATGCAACAACTAAACGGAAAAAGGTCCTAAAATATTTAAACATAATAAACTCTCCATTTGATAACAGTACATACACATATCTCTTTTTAACTTTTTTGCAGCTCTATTTTCCGTTCTTGGTCACACGCTTTGACAGTCAATTAGACTCAGACTCATACAACATCAAAAAAATCCTTCGTTCTTTGCGCCGTTTTAAAATAAGCTTTACTCATAATGTTCATTTAGGTATACAATCTTAATTAACGATAATACAACAAAGACTCTCTCGAGAGAAAACATCATTTAATTGGATAAATATTGTATTTCATTTTTATGTGTACTTGAAGTACACTTCTTACATAATAATAGCAAAAACCTTGTAGCATTTTTAAAAGACTCCCTGAATCTTGAATGATTTTTTCTTCTTTCATTACATATTTTACATACTTGATAAGTTACAATCGTTACCTTTGTTTTCTGTTTTTTTTTGGAATATAAAATGTAGTAAAACAAAGCAGGAGAAAAATAGATTACAATATAATATTATAGTGTGTAGCACATGGACTATATACTACTACTATAATAATATATAGTAGTAAAAGTATGATTAGCGCGGAGAGTGTGAAATTTTATACTATATTATTATTGGCCTTGGCTTATTGTTACAAGAATCGTATTTTATAATTTATTAATGCTTTCACTTTTTTTTGCATAAAAAGATGCTGTTACATTTAAAAAGCGACTGTTTTTCTTATAGAATTGCACACTTCCTCTTCTTGGAGGGTTCGGGTGGTTCCAAGGCCGCTAGAATTGCTTCGTCAAACACGTTCTTTAGTCCTTTCTAAAATACAAAAAGGGAAAAACATGATTAATAAGTTGTGCGATGCGATAATGAGAATATATTGAGAATTGGACATGGCAAATTTATATTCTCTATGAACATACCTGCGTTAACGCTGAGCACTCGACATATTTTACTGCTTTCAATTCCTTTGCTAACTTTTCCCCTTGTTCCATCGTAATTGGCTTTTGCTTATTCTTTGCTAATTTTTCAATGGTTCCTGCATCATCACGAAGATCGATTTGAGTCCCAACCAGGAGGAATGGTGTTTTCTGGCAATGATGCGTGATTTCAGGAACCCACTGTTAACCAAGATAGTAAAATTAATTAGTTTCAATATCACACAACATGACATGTAGATACAAAACAGATTTTAACGTAAAAGTGAAAATTATCTTGTTTTTAGTTTACTTTTTCTTTCACGTTCTCAAATGACGACGGCGAAACCACTGAGAAACACACAAGGAATACATCAGTTTGGGGATAACTGAGAGGTCTTAACCTGTCGTAATCCTCCTGACCTGTAACCGAGAATAAATGATGAGTAAAAATGACAACTTGTTATCTCAATGCATGATTATGAAAAGGGTAGGATCTTAAATTCCTACATCAATTATCGAAAAGTTTACCAGCTGTATCAAACAGGCCTAATGTGTACGGCTCCCCGCCAATCATAACGGTGACGGCATAGTTGTCAAAGACGGTGGGAACGTATTCTGAAGGGAATTTATTTGTCGTATACGAGATGAGGAGACAGGTTTTACCCACCGCTCCATCACCCACAACCACACATTTTATTGTCTGCATTGTTCCTAAGTTCCAACTAACGGAAACTTCCGTTGACTTTGCAGCTCCCTTCTTCACTTCGTTATTCAGGGCTGGGGTGGAAGTGGAAGAGGTCACACTGAGTCCGTGTATCTTACTAACGGTAGAGGTGGCCAATTTACTAGCTGATTTGTTGAGCAGTCACCACAAGGTACCTCTCATAAAGATGTCCCCTTCAAAAAGCCTGACTTCTGTGAGTTCTGAAACCTGAAAAATGTCAACAAATCCAAACAACATTAATTACAGTCCACTTAAGCAACTTGGATATCGTATTAAACAACAAACACACGCAATGTAGACATAGAACTTACGGTCTTTCACATGTGATAACTATGACTGTATTTAGCCAAAAATCACGACATTGGTTGTTAAAAGGAATTCGCGATACACACAAGGGCGCACTAAAGGAGGACACAGTTTACACACCTCTCTCCTTCTCTGGAAGCAGTTTCTCGTTTCTTTTGGAAAGAAACTCACGGATTTCCAATTGGGATCAAGTGTCCAACAAACCTCCTTTCTTCCAAAATGAGAGCAATACAAAACCAAGCTGATGATGTCGTGATAAAAGTCAATCTCCCTGTCCAACTGGCATTTGATGTGTGTATTCCTTTAATATACCGTACCCTGGAAAACACATAACATTAAAGATATTGAAAACCAAGTGAAAACGATTCTACCTTGATGTTATACTTATCAAACATGTTGTGCGCTGTGCAAAAAGTTATCGGGATATAATATTAATGAGCTTGTCTATAAAACGAGGAATATCAATAAAAAATCATGTACTACTGAATGTTTAATGAAATACATTGGAACCGGTACGACTATTTCAGAGTTGTTATCTTGTCTAAAGCTAGCAGATTATCAAAGCAATTTATTACTGACAAATGATTACTGCTGATGAACAGTTGGTAGTTCACAAATATTAAATATCTTATAGCAGCATTTAAACTTATGATCACTGCCTAAATAAATGGCGAAATTAAAAGTTTTCTGGGACAACTGCATTCATGCACCTTGCATTAAAAAAATCAAACCCAACCCAAACAAAAGAATGCACTCACTCTTCCGTCACTCAACTCACTAAAAACAAGCCTAAAAACGACATCGTGAATTCAAAGCACATAATTTTTATATTTTTGTATGTAGACTGGCAATCATGTCACTTATCAATATGCATTCCAAAATTCCAAAGATCTACCACTTACAATAAATATTTGCTTTTTAAATAATAAACTTGAATGGAACTCAACTAATTCGTTTAAATGTTCTCTCAGTTTTTAAAAACACTTGAATTGAATTCTCTTGAAAGAAAATTGAATTCTGAATAAAAATGATGACTTCTTGTGTAGCAATTTTTTAGCGTCACGTCCAATGAAGCCGATATCTCAATATTTTAACATTCACCTTTCCTCATTGGTTCAACTTCATTAAATCTTGATTCCATTAAAACAATACTACTGATAATGAGCAAACATCATCGTGCCTTTAGTTTACCTTTCCAGAACCCATAAATCATCATAACTTGATTTTATGATTATTTTGCAATACAATTTTTTTACTACTTTTGTCCAGCCTTTTTTCTCTATCTTACTCATAGCGCATTGCGTAAAGAGTAAAGACGTTTCATATGGCATGATCCAACACAAATCTACTTCTTACATTAAAACAATCAACACCATGTCATTAAGTATATTATTATTCTTTACCTTGGTTGTTTGTATTGTTGTTTTCTTGATTTTGATGATAATATATTGTCGCAGCACCACCACCTCCTATTGTTATTATTTTGCTACAAGATAAAAATCTTAATATTCAGTAACACATATTATTATTCTCTCCTTTTTTTCCTTTTTTCCACCGCACGAATATATATTTTTCCTTTAAAATCAAGCGTGTGCGTAATTTTTTAATGAACTTCTAGTTAAAAATGATTAAACAAACCACACAAACAGTAGTATATTCATGTAGTGTACATTAACCAACCAAGTAAGTAGAGAGGATGACACCTCCTTAATTTTTTTTGTTAAGAGTTAGCAAAAATTACACATTCTATTATTCGAGTAATTATTTTTATTGCCTCTTTTTACTCTTCTTGTTGTATTGTATGGATGAGAGTGAGTGTTGACGATGATGATTCTGATTATGATGACTATTCAGTCAGTAGTACATATGTATACACTATTTCGTAAAGTAAGTAAAGTGCAAAAGCATCATCATCATCATCAAATATCATCAGAAGTAAAAGATATAAGGCAATTCTCTCTTTTTTTCGCTGTACTCTCTGGTATTATGTTCTTTTCCTACTTGACTATTTGGTTTGGTACATAGTCGTAGTGCACACAACATACACGAAAAAAATATGCATAATATTATATTTGACACTGTGTAAAAATGCAATGCAAGATGTAATGCAAGTGTGTGTGTAAAAAAATAAATGTATTGTTGTGTGGGGAAGTTACGTTAGATTATAAACTTTTTTATATGTTTTATTAATATTTATGATGATAGGAGGATGACGATGAGGATGATGAAGATGCTTGATGCCTATGATTAGTCAGCCTTTCACCAGTCATACATTTTATTTTATACATACATTTTTACAACAAGTATATTCGTTACATTTACCAAAAAAATTATACACATCGACATGATCACCATTCACTTTTTTGAATACGATGCAATATGCAATGTAAGTGTAATAATAAGTAAAAATGATATTTTAGTACTATTTTAGTAGAAGGGACATGGACAGGGAGAGGAATGTTACAGAAGTATATAGAAAGCTTAAAGTACAAAAAATATGTATGCAAGATATATAGACAGAGACAGACTCACTATTTGGCTTTTTGTGTACGTATCAACAAAACTGCATTTCAAAAAATCTTTTCCATTTCTACTCTACTTAGACATATAGATAGACTTGTATGTATGGTCAGGTCATAGAAAACAACATAACATATCACGAGTTTAATTGTATGATTGTTTGTAATGTGTAGAAAAGTAGAGAGAGATATGAAAGTAAAGTAACGAAGCCAGTTCTTGTTGGTGTTTTCAGGATTGGCTTGTTCGAATATTGAAGTTTGAAGATAAAGTGCTTGTTGAATAGTTGCATATGAAGATGAATGTATGTATGGATATAAAGTATTATGCGGTTAGATTTTTGGGATTGGAGTGGAGAAGATTTAGATTGGTTAAAATATGGTATGTGGTATATAAAGTAGGGATATAACGGAGGTCTTAAATGTGTGAAGTGAATAGGCATAGTTTTAAAGGAAGGCTGTGAAATAAAAGCTTAGATACTTCATTATACATTTTACACTTGTCAGTCAGTCTGAAGAGAACGTTTATAATATTTCGGTTTTCTTTTTTTTCTCATTAAGCTTTGTATGAAATCATATTTTTGTGTTATATGAAGGTACTCATAAAATGCAATGTCCAAATGGCATTGAATGTTTAAAAGAGATGTTAAGATGCAGTATGCAATTAATATAGGAACGTATTTGAAGAAGGAAAAAGGAAACTCCTTTTTTTGCTGTTTTGTCTACAGCAAAAAAATGTTATAGGAGAAATATGATTTGCAGAAAAGACCAAGCTTGCAAGAGTTGCAAGGATGTAAACGTTTAGTCTTAAAATCATCAGTCATGCAGTTATTGTCACTAAAATGAAATGCAATTTATACATATTTCGTTTGTGTACCAAAAGCGATGATGTTGAGATGAACTAAAATACTGAATCGTGAATACAGTATTTAACATGGTCTATTGTTTAATTGTTTTGTTGGTGCAATTTTGATTTGGGATTGCAATTTTATTCATTCAAAACTCCACTATATATTGCAAAATGTAGATGCAGTCATAAAAATACATAAGTATGATATTGATAACATATTTTTGACAAAGATGACTTTTCTTGAACTTTTATAGATATTGCGTAGTTTTCACGGCGTCAAGAAACACAAATTTAATTCGTTAGAGTTTATATACGGAAAGATGAAAAACATGGGGTCCCGAAAAATAAAATGTTCTGGATGTTCATCGGCTAACTGCGTGGGCAAACGTTCTTGAATTCGAAGCTGGCATGAAAATGCTCAGGCTTAGCATTCTACGTTTGACCGTGACCTTTCTTTTTTCTTAGAATCCTAATTTAGATATTCTTCAATAGCAGCAATAATTTCATCCATGAATTCAACTTGCCAAAACGACAAGACGTTCTCATAAGAAAATCAATTTTTCTCACCAATGTAGACTTCATGTGAATTAATAATGTATGTGATGCCATTTAATTTACATTTTCTTGATGGAACCGGATGAAGAATGTCAACTAGGCATATGATGTACATATGTAATTATTAAATTATGTGTTTTGTGACAGTTTATGAGTTTTGACAAAATGACAAACAATTAAGATTGTGCATTAATTTTTATCTTGTAACATAATTTTTTTTATTGAGATCTACAGATTTAGTGGGCTTTTTGAGTGAATTCATTGATTGCTCATTATACCACGAACTTAAAATGACATTAATAATATTACTTCATTCATTAATAAGTTATGTGATTAAAGTTTACTTAAATTCACAGTATGAAGCATTTTATTTTATTTACCTTATTGTGATAATCTCACCAAAGTTTTGTAATTGTAATATAAATTAACTATTATGCTTAGTCGATGTCCATCATATCATAACTAATATTCGTTAATGCTGATCACATATTTGTTCTTGATTTAATTATCGTTTAGTTATTATAGCTTATAAATCATAACTTGTAAAATATCATAACAATATTCCTTCTAACGCTAAGGAATAATTATACATATATAACATGACTTGTACTTGCAATTTTTTATTGCAGTATTTTCGAAGAGTTCAATTTGACTTAAATTTAATTGTATCCCTTTTCCTGGCAATTATGGTGTTGTGTGCTTTTATATTGGAAACTTTAACGTATGCAACAATAAAAGCTTTTTACACTTCGAAATTATGCGATTAATATAATTTGTAATTTGGAGTTAATGTTAGCATCTTTTCGTTAACAAGCAGCTGCCTCCTAACAATTAACAGGTTATTAATTTAAAGCATAGTAATTGAACTTTAGACTCATTAACTTAAATCTAATAGATGATTATTTCTTTTACATAAAACATCTAAAATAGTACCAGCTATTTTTTAAAGCAAGCAAAATTTATTGGTTAAAGCTATTTTGCCATGTCCTCTGAATTTCCAACCGATCCATAAAATTCATACATAAATATATGTACATTTACTTTAATTCTAATACTTTCCCTTTCCAAGCTTCCATTACAGAAAGATCAATTTTTCGCTCGACTTTCTTTTAATTAGACAAATGTAGTTATAAGGTAATTTTCTATCGTATATTCCTAAATGCCATAATATATCCGGATTTAATAGGAAGGTTATGTAAGCACTCTGTTCCGTCAGTGAATACGCATGTTTGTAACTTGTTAAAGTAGCTAAAACTAAGTTTAATTGAATATCATTTTAATATATGAGAAGCATAAAATGAGAAAGAATCCATAAAATTGAGTTATATTACTAAAGCTTTAACTTAAAATCCTTAACTTTGATTTGATTTTACATCTTGACTTAATTTTTGAAATATTTTAAGTAGCAGAAAGCTTAAACCTTTAGTTAAAAATTGATAGTAAAAAATCAGCTAGCAAAACAGTAATACATTTTAATATTTGAGAATATCATGAAATTCGTGAGTTATAACTTCATAATGTGTGTATTGTATACTTATAGGTTAAGGAACACAAGTATTGGGACTTTTTGAAGCAACCATTCTGTGAAAAATGGCAGTTTTTATACGAAATTCAGACCTCTCTAGGTAATAATTCTTTCCTGCTTGCCATTTCAGCAGTCACAGGAATAAAATTGAGTTACGCGAGTATACATTTTGGGGGAAATACTCAATCAGGAACTTAAAAATGTTTGGTGCATGACGCTTGCAAATTCAAAAAAAAACATCAACATAAAAAGTTGTGTTGTTCTCAATGTTTTATGTTGTTGTGTCTATCATAATTACTTAATATTTTATATAAATTATGAATATAGTCTAACCAAACAAAACGCTTGGATGATTGAACGCTTTAAAGTGTTCGAACTCTGTAATTAAGAATTTTTCATGAAGAATTCTCAAGAAATTCATTTTTGTATCATTTTCGATGATGACTGGCTTAGTAGTTTTTATGTTTTTCGACAATATTCTAAAAAATTAATCTTCCGTTGCGTCCTCATGTGTTGGTAAGGTAGACATGTGGGTCGACATCGTGTCAACTTGAGGCTTTTGGAGTTGTTGTATATAAGCCTGTGAGAGAATGTCACCACCGGCAGTCCTGATCTGGTACAGATACCGGTATTTGGCTTGTCGAGCAAGTGCTCTTTCTTCTCGTGTCAGGCGCCTTCGAGGAGGTTGACGTTTGTTCTTGTACGGATCTATATTTTTTAAGTCAAGAAAAAAAACATTTCAGTGTGCTCTTCAGGTCAAAAAACCAACCAAGCATATTCTTTTGCATTTTTTCAAAATTAGCTTACAAGTATGTATGACAAAACCTTTGCCGGTGACAAGCCATTGAATGAGAACTCCCAAAACCACAAGACTAGGCCAAAGTCCAAGAAGTAGCCAACTGAACCAACAGAAGTCAGGTTCCACCTTTCCCTTGACATGAGCCCACACCCAAATGGCCATTTTCATCTTTTCCACAAAGTAATCAAAGGACACGGTTACGGCTGCACTGCCTATGAGGGCTGTTGACAAGACCGTGAGTGAAGGAAAACAAACGTTTGCGATTGCCCCAAAGAGTCCAGCTCCTATAAAACAAAGTGGAGTAGAAAAAAACAAAGCAATTCAAGTATAAAATTATGACAGATATTTTAACAATGATCCCCTATAAAATTTTCTTTCCTGCCATTACACTCGAAAGTACAAGATGAACATGTATATAAATCTAATATCTGGCAGTTTTCAGTTTTTGCATAGCTTATGGATGTACATTATTTCAGTTTTTCAATTTGTTAAAAAAGTGTGAAGACATTTTTCACTCATCCATCCGCATCCGTTCCATTGTTTCAGTTCCTCCCATCATCTTATTACTATAAAAATATTTTTTGGCTAACGACGTACTAAACAATGGATAGGTAAGTAGGTAGAACAGAATCATAAAATATCTGTGTTCACTACACAGACATCAACATAAATCATCATAATCATATACCACCAGAGTAATGCCCTTGTAAATGGGCGAGTCGAGCACTTCTTCTTTTTTTTTTTTTAATACACACCTGTCGATTATAGCATCACAAGACGTTTTATATAATGTTACACGGCATACATAATCATTATTACATATGAACGATTTTCATTCATTTTTTTTTCTTTTTGTTTCTAACTAAAACGTAAATCATGTAACAAAATTTTCTAGCCTACTTCTATCAAAAAGAAAAATTCTTTCGGTAAATTCTTTCGAGAAAAATAAAAACATGTATGAACCCAAAAAACCTTGAAGCGAAGTGAGCTGAATAGCAGCTTTTGCGTAAAAAAAACTTCTTCTTTCCCAGAAATCGCATATAACATTGAAACGCAATACGTAACGTAACATTGCGTTTGCTATGCTTTTTATTATTTATTTACTTTTTCAAGTTGACTGACTGACCAGAAGAAAGGATTATTAGGGAAGGAGGCACTTTTTCACGAAAAGTATCATCACCTTTTCTCATGACTACATTTCGTGCAGATCCTGGTTCAATAAAATGGTCATAAAAATCCCCGCTTTCTTCATATATATGTTTGTACTTGTGACCTACTAATACTGATGTAAATACATAATGTTTTACTGATCTCTCTGATTTTAATAAGTATGATGGCCCACAGACATAAACACAAAATAATATGCAGATGTAAAGACTAAAGACATAACTTGTTCATCAGATCACGATCAGTCAACACTCATCGTTTAAAAGCAACTTGGTGTAACTTTTTTACGAGAAAACATAATCATTGGTGACGGTGGACAAGCATCTGGTTCTGGTACATCTTATCGGGGGAAAAGCACTTGTCTCCCTAAAACACGTACTAGATTTTTGCATTGCAACAATTGATTTTTAATGTTTTCTGCCAGTTAAGTTTAAAGACAAGTCCTGCCTAAAAGGATAAACCTCATTTTTTTCAGGGGGAAATCTATCTGTTTCTTTCTGTCAGCATTTCTTTCTCTCTTTTTTGCATAGATAATTTGTTTTCGTGTCGTGATATGACTAAAATCTATAATAGCCTTGGCTGGTCTTAGTTAGCACACTTGACAATATAATCATGAAATCCTCTTGCCTACACAGTGGAGTTTTTTTGTTGTACATATTTCTAAAGAATTGAGACCGACATTTCATTATATTTCTTTTTAAATCGTAGCAAACCATTAAACCTTTCTGTCTTAAAACAAGTTGAAAGGTTTTTTTTTATCTGCAACTGCAATGCAATTTGTGCGTGGCTATTAAATCCCATGCTACTTATTACGATAATATGCTTAATCTAATCCACTAACCAGTTTTCTTTATTGTGACGGATTGATCCTGATCGGCTTAAGATATAAAAACCAAGTTGATACTAACATATATATTTTTTCCTTTCGTGAGATGAATGACCTGCTTATTTGCCCATGTATGATCATTAGTTATTGATGTTCTCATTATTAAATCATACCGAGTAAGAATATGATGGAAATCCAAATGGAGTAACCAACAGGAAAGAATAACATGGAGGCAACGCCTCCCAAAACACCAGCGTGCAGTCCCACCGTAAAGAAGCCGACATAAGGGACGAGCAAACATATCAGTCCGTACAGAAATCCCGAAAGAGTCGAAATACCTTTAAAATATACAGAAAATAATATACATTAGTATATAAATATAAATGTTAAGCGAATCACGAGAATAAAGCCATTAAAAATCAAATGCGCCATTTGTGATAAAATATACGTCTATCATGATTTGCGTGATCATAGGAAATATTTGATGATTATCTCATCTTTCCTGTGATCATGATCATCGTAATATGACAAGGATCTCACTTTATAGACCTATAAGTTCATTTAATATTCTTAGTCAACAAACAAGGAAATTCGTAATAAATTATACTGATCTCCTATAATAGCATTTATGTTTCTCTGATAGGCACAAGGCGTTTAAGGCTATTACAATTACGACCAAAAAAACAACTCCTTTTACCCTGTTTGTGTATCTACTTACCGATATTTCCGTATTGTGGGAGTAGGTCTTCTTCTTGGCAGATTAGGGCCACTACGACGAACCCAAAGGAGAAGCCCGTGATAAACAAAACGGCTTTATAGCATCGGTAACCTACAATTTTTCATAAACAAAAAATAAAATTAGACATAAATCCGCGATATGATATGAAATATGAAAGCATATAAAGCACTGCACAGTGGTAATATAATTGCGTGCTTTTAGAGTAAATGTGATGATATATGGCAATTTTTTCCTTCATTTTTTTCCTCCTTCGCGTTATAAATATGTAATAAGATGATTATCATAAAAAAACACAATACAAGTCAAATCACCGGAACAGGAACATTCAATTTTGTATTTGTGAGAAAATATTATGATGGTATTGTTATTTTTGATGGATGTGGGCATATTCACACATATGTCATTATATAGCTTGTACTATTATCAGGAACACTTTTATCATATCATTATCGTCAGGTAAGAATGAACATTGAAATCGTGGCGGAATTCATATTGCATTTTGTAAAACTATGCGTGTTCACCTAGCGGAACCATAATAATATCATAATCATCAAAATTCGAAAAAAAATGTTATTGTTAATTTGTGCTGAACGTGAGGAACTTTTTTGTGCCGTTGTGCAATTATTAAATTTTATTGTCAGGAGTATCATTTCTCATTATCATTACCATTATGCCGGATTTTTGTAATTTGACCTTACCGAAAATACAAAAGAGGATCCCAAATACAAAGACGGCAACCAGGATGAGTGCCGTTCCCGGATCGTAACTTGAGTCAAGTGTAGTACAATCAAGCATTGTACTATTTCCTCCTCCTCCCATCATCACGTCGTCGGTACCATCACCCGATCCCGTTGTAGAGGATGTGGTAGTAACTGATCCCAAAGTTGGGTATAACCACGGCGGTGGAGGATTTTCAGAGGTGGAACTTGAGTAAAAATCAAAATTTGAAAGATCATCGTCTCCCGACTCCAAATCTACGTCACCTCCTCCTGTAGCAAAGTAGTCTGAAGACTGGGATGAAGATGCTCCCCCGCCGGCAGCTGAAGAAGAGGAGGAATACTGCCCACTTCCGCCTCCAGTGAGATCGGTGAAATTTTGACGAATGTCAAGAATGGATGGGTACATAGTTTGAAGATCCATTATGACTGTGATGATTTTATTAATCACTTCACTTTAAAATGAAATTTATTTTGTAGACGTTTCTTGCGTTTTCATTTACTTGAATAAAATCCGGTTCATTGTAGTATATAACCCCATCATTTTCTAACCTTTAATACTTTTTATTAAGTAATTTGTAAAGGATAATTTGCATAATAACCTTTCGAAGAAAAATATTGAATACATTTAACACTCAACACGTTTAAGTAAATCTTCTTTCATCTCGTGTCCTTCATAAAAGTTTCCTATTATTTTGCATGTTGCGTAATGTAATTACCACCTTTGTATATTTTATCCTTTCTGGTCAATTCATATCAGTCTACACTTTCCTTCTTTAAGTTTCTTCATGTTCAATTTTATATTCATGATTTGATATTTCATTTCATGCAATATTTACTATATGATGTCAGTTGTGTTAGGATAATAGCCATTTATACACATGACTTGCTGACATGACCTGTTATTATCAAGCCAATTTCATATTTTTTACTTTATTATTCAAAGAAACGAATGAATCATGATGATAATAGTGAGTAGGGGCATATAACAAGTCAGTTCATTTTACTTCATTTTTGTAACGATATGTGCTCAACACTATCAACTTGATTCTCCAAATCCACTCGCTTAAATAGCAGCACCACTATTAAAACAACTTTGCTAGCTGGCTGGGCTCTGGCAAGCACTGGAATGAACCTTAAACACTTCCTTAATTCTTAATTGAGTTCAATAAACGTCACCATAACCAAAAATGAGAGAATCATAGGGAAAAACTAATAAATTATTAGGGAGAAGGGTGGTGAGTCGCTCTAATAGTTATTCTCTTTTTACATCATTTTTTTACATGACTGAGCTGAGGTCGTCTGGTCTTTGAGTACGCTTAGTGGTCTCTGGTCTGGTCAATTCTCATACCATTTAACAGACAACGATATTTCCAGCAGATCTGACGTACTTGCACTTTACAAGGCTGTTGAATTTGCCTTACTTTTTTGTGATATTTTTGGATTTTTTTCCCTTGTGATGATGATCATGCTAACATAATAATGTCAGATTTGTCTAGCAGCCAGGAAAAAAGTGACAGTGACTGACTGGCTTGAGCTTTTAGTTTTTTGAGTTATTTTATTAATCCACTGAACAAACACTGAGATAAGTAGAACAAATAAAACTACGTGATCTATTAATAGCCTTGAAACCAGCAACAAAGCAAGCTCACAAAGTTTACGATGATGATAGGACGCTTTTCTCCTCCACTCTCCGTGTCTGACGTAGACAACTTGGTTAATGGAATGTAAAAAGCGGGTAGACACCTGAAAATGTCAACTGTAGCTATTGTTAGCGTTGGTGGTGGAAGCTTCTTTAATATCAACCACACAACCAAGCCAAACTAATAACCTAGATAAGAGATTCGCCACTTTTATTCTCGAGAGAAAGAAAACAGAAACGATGCTCTCACGCAGAAAATCTCAACTTTTCCTTCTTAGAACACAAAAAAAACTGTATTTTCTCTTCTCTGTAATTTAGGAATATTAAAATGTATACAAGTCTTCTCAAAATATATTATA
>JAQIWN010002772.1:0-14804 GCA_034699025.1 Entomobrya cf. arborea Gr-Col-00668
AAACATGCATAATAACTTTTCATATACATGAGTAAAGAGCTACTTACATTTTCAAAATCGGCTCAATAAACTTTTTTCTACTTTTACCATTTACCAAGGAGCTCATCTTTTAAAAAAACAGATATCTACTACTCTGCTGCCATACGCATAGAGGTAGATGAAATGGGACGAGGAGGAGAACACTATATGACTTTCTTCCATTCTGGGTCTGTGTTAGGAATAAAAAGTATTCCAGGAAGACTTTTCCAAAGAAAAAAAAACAGAAAGCAAAAAATCTTATCTTACAATTTTTAGACTCACATGTGTTCTTGTATATGAGCTACTTAATAAATACGTAAAAACAACAGCAGTAAAAACGTGTAAGCTTTATGTCCAATTTCTATTATTCATATCCAGTTTTTAACCCATTTACTTACTCTTTCTCTCTCTCTCTCTTTCTATCTCTCTATAATCTCGTATTCAACTTGCTACACCACTGGGAATTCAGCATAAGAGATCAAGCAGCAGGTCTCTACAAAGAGCTTTTTCTAACCATTTGTTTAACATAATGAAAAAAACATTTTCTTGGTCGTAGGTACTCTTTTTAGTTGTCCATTTTCATTGTTATTATTCTTGTTCGCATTTAATACATTATAACATTTGGTAGTAAACATTTTAAACAAAATCCTTGTTTAAAAGCTAGAGATATTTTTTAATATTTACATCTGTACTCTATACTATCAATCGCGGTGACGTGGTGGCTTTAATTAAGTCTTGATTACTTATAATACCCATCAAGAAGCCAACTAAACTTGTTCACATTGTTGGACATCCTCTGACAACAAAAAGGAAAATAGAAAGCATGCCGCCACCGCAATTATTATTATTACGATTGCCATTGCATTGTTGTCGTTTTCTGCACACACACTGCACTGTCGACACGGTTAATAGAAGAGAGGAAAAAAAGGAGTCCCTATTAATCTCACAATAGATCCCTCCTCCTGATTCATTCAACTCCTCTCTCCGAAACAGCATTGGGCCCAAACTTACAAAAGTAATAATAATAATTGCCCTCTCGAACAAAAAAATTGGGAGAAAATCAAATCTTTTGTTATTGCTCTGCTGCGCTGAGTATATTACACAAATGAATAGCTAGGACCTCTCAACGGTGCTTCTCGCTACAATTACTCGTAAATTTTTTACTGCTATGTGTGTTCAACTTCAATTCTACATCTTTTTGTATCTTTTAGATTTTTTTAAAATGTCAGTGCCACCACCACCAACATGTAATCAAAGCAAAATGTTAAGATCATCATCATTTTCATCACAGCAGCAAACATCAGAATCAGCAAAAGTTAATTTATTTGCATGTTGTCTCCTCATCTCATCATTATCATTTGGATATTATTGCATTATAAAAACTAGAAACAGTTCTAGTACTTTTCTGTCTAGGGTTACTGGCTTTTGCGCTTCCTCTTGTCACTCTTCTTGTATGTATTCCCTTGGTTGGTTGGATGGAAGTGTAAAAACATAACACAAACACAACCAGTTCTTTTGATTTGACACATGCATTTTACTACACATAGTGGCATTCAGTAGTAAAAAGAAGTGCAGCACGATCTCCTTGTCTTTTTTTTCTCAGTCGGACAAGTGGCAGCAAAAATGGTAATAAAAACAGTGTCAGCTTTAAAAAATAGAATAGAGTAAAAATTGATGAGCTCAAGCTCAAGTACGTTGACTGTTGGCTAACAGCAGATGATGATGATGACAATGACGGTACTATTATCGTAGCTTCTGGTTTGGTTTGGTAGTATATTATGTGTACGTGAAGGAAAAGTTTTGGTTGTAGTAAAAAATCAAGTAAAAATATACATATTTTTAGATGTTGTCTTTTGCCATCATCTCTTTTGCAAAAGAAAAAGTTATTCACTCCACCACATCAAATCACAGCCCTCTCATCTTTTAGTCGTGTCGTCGTCGTCTCCTCGTTGTCTTATTATAACAGTGTGAAATCTCTTGTGCCATCATAACGTTTATAATCATCAGAGCCCATCTCATTATCTTGAAAAATTTTATGATGTCATATAACGACTTTGATGATCATCATCATGATGAAGAGATAGATAGATAGAGAGATGAACATGAACACAGAAGGAAAAGAAAAGGAAGAAGTTTGAGTTGTCGGTTTATTCTTTTTCTTCGCTCCTCATTTCATTTATGGTTGTTGCATTATTATTACTATATTATTTGCTTGACGAAAGTTTTTTTTATAATCTTGTGCTTGTGGGAAAATGATATAAAACTTCCTCTCTCTCTGCTTTTTCCTTTGATAATTCAAATGCGTTTGGGGAAAGCGGAAAAAATTAGTGAGCGAGGAAGCACTATGCCACTGTTTTTCTGCTGGTGATATGGAAGTGGTGACGATATTAATGGTATGCAAAAAAGGGGAAAACTGAGATGGGAGGATATGATATAGATGTACATGATGATGACGCTGAGGGCACATCATTTTCCATTATGATCATTTCACGTGGTGCAATCCCAAAATTGTTCTTACTCAATGGGTTTCCTTCCGTGTAAGCAAGAAAGAAATAAGAAAAAAATGTCATGACTGTTTTTGTGTGTGAAGGTGAACTGTGCACCGTGTGTGTGGTGAGATTTAATTTAAATTGGATAATTTACGAGCAATGATAGCGGAACGGAAGATGGAATCCGAGTTTTTTTTTCAAGTACCAAGGGCGTGTTTTTTAAAAGGTATAAAAAAATAAAATCCAAGCATGTATGTCAAAAACCCATTTCTTATTTTTAAAAGATGTAACGCAAGTTCGATCAAGATGATCGTGATCGACGATTGTTAGTATTGAACATAAAATTGAAGCGCGTAAAGTGTATTGTTTACATGATTGCAGTGTTACCTTCATTGAACTTGTACCTTGAATTGAAACAGGAAGAATTGAAACGTAAATTGATGATTTTGAATGAGTTTATTATATTACACACAAGCGTTGTACACAAGTAAATGTCAAAATGTAATTGAACGCATTATTATGATGGCTTTTTCATAGTTTTCTTTCAGTAGACAAAAGGGTTAAAGACAATTTCAAGCATTTTACATTACATTATGCATTACAACGGAGCACCGATCTCTAAATTTATCTCTTCTACTTGATCTTATGAAATAGAGCTATTAAAGTAAGACAAAAAAGCACAAAGTGATTTTTATCACGGAAGAAAAGAGGAAGAGCAAGATTTGTTTCGTCGCAACTCGCAAGTGGGTGTAGATTTAAAAGGTTGATGACAGCTTATTATATTATTTGTTGCACTTCTTTTATCCATACTTGGCTTAGAAAAAAAATCCCTTCATCCTTTCATGCTAGTTGATTGAGATGAAAACGTGTATTGTTATGTTGTATATGTAGCAATAATGATCATCATTTTCATTCACATTCAACTCAAGTGATATATTATACAAAACATGCTACCCAACACATCTATGCCCAGAAGCAAGAAAACAAAGCGATTTAACATGGTTCACTCAAAGCACCACTCATCAAAAATCAATAGAGAGGAACATCAAAAATGGCATTATCAATGTCATAGAAAATGTCAAAAGTGTTTTGTCATTTGGGATTGGGATGCAAAAGTAATCTTGTGTATTTAGGTTTTTTGCCATTTTGTTTTGTTTTCCTCATCACTTTATTATCCTCTTCCACTATGACTCCCACACATGCCTACTAAACATAAGTATGAGGAAAACACACTACTGTTGTTATATTATATTGTGGAAAGATAAATGGTAATAAATAGTCACAAAAATAAATACACATCACATCAGCTTGCACAACACTCTGTCGACTCCCTTTTTTCTCTCTGCATAACAACATTATTGTGTACAGTGGTGTGTGAATTGTGGATGTTTATAAATAATGGTTAAAGTATGTGATATGATGGATTCACGTCTTATGTGATTCCCGTCTTCTGGTGCATTTTTCTCTGCTGTTTAACTTGCTTGTTTCCCTTTTTCCTCCCCTTCTTCTATACAGAACACCACCAGCTTTTAATAATAACAATAGCGCGCATATACCTACATAAGAGCAGGCTGGGGAACCCCCACAGGTTATACAATTGAGATGTCTCTCACCAGGAGATTGCATATTATGTGAAAAGAGTGTGTGCATGTGAGTTTTTGGGTTCTACTACATATAATTCTCCTGCCCTTTTCAATTACACAGGTCGTTCCTTGCAAAGAATGTGTTCTTTTTAGCCATAAACTAAAACGTCATTTTATCTCTTCATCTGCTCCTTTACACTGTTATTCTCATGGATTGTTTTTTATGATTATTGATTTCTTTTTTGGTAGCAACTAATTTTCTAAAGTGTAATTACTAATTACTCAAATGTATATCAACATAATGTGCGTGAAATTATTTGTAGTTTTGAATGTATTCGTGATTTAAATAGATTGGAAGAAATTCGTTCATCTGGAATATCAAGAAACTTGATAATGTTGCAGTGAATTACAAGCTTTAACCTTACGCTTTAGCACTTTGACTTTGTCTATACATCATCAATGTCGCGTGCACCCTCAAAACATGTCATGATTTTCGTGACCATCTCACTATCCATAATTTTTTATAATAACCATCTTTTGAAAACGCTGATGGTGCTCGCTCACACATGTGACATGCATACCATGTCCTCTGTGAATTTATATATTTACAATTGAAATCAACCATGAAATTTTCTGCTGGTAGTTCCTGTGTAATTTTTCTCTCTCTCTATTACCAAATAACACTCAAATATTTTTATACTAATATCTAGTTGTGTGGCACACTAGTCTAAGACCTGGTAAAGAAATATGCATGCACATATAATATGTAGTAGATTTTATCTTTTTGCATTAGAATCAATAAAAAATGAACACTGGAAAAGTAAATGTTTTCAATGAACATGTGTATTAGCGATAAATCAAACGTGGATCCGGCTTTTATTGAGCTCATCTGCTTTGTTGGCTTGGCTGGCTACAATTTTAAGACAAGGTTCACAAACAAAATGCGTGTATATTTTTACATACATATCACTGTACTGTATTTAGTTCCTGGAAGTGATATTAGGCAGGCGTACTATATTTTTGTATGCAATACAATTCCATCCAGATCAGTAGGAGGATAAAATTCTATAATGATAATGTCTTTATAAGCAAATATGAATGTTGTTTAGCTGTAGCCAAAATGCTTTGGCTGTACACTGCTGCTCACTCACTTATTCACTCACACTTACACAATTCTTGCCTAATCCTGTTGAGAATAAATGACATAAATAATACTCCAGAAAGGAAATTGGAAGGAGAAGAAGTAGAAAGAAGAAAAATAAAAACAAGTATGACTGTTACGTATACAGCCACAGCCGCTTTTTACACAAGGAGAAAAATGCATGCTGGTGTTAGTTTGCTGGAGTATAGAAGAGGCCTACTCTGTAGAAATTATGGTGGGGTCCCTATGACCCCCTGGACTGATCTCAGTTGCAATGAACCCCTATGGTTTTCCCTCCTACAGTGATTTTGTGAACATGAGTGCCAAAAAAGTCAAAAACGAAGAAAAAAGCGAAATAGAAATAATAATAAAAAGTTGTTGCTGGTTTTATTCTTTATAGTATCAAGTGGCTTTTTCATGTGGTTATTATCACAGAAGAGAGAGAGAGAGAAAAGAAAATTTTCTAAAAAAACAGCGTTTTATATCCAAAAACCAAGAGAATAAAATGCTTATTATCCACTTGTATTAAAACATTTTCTCCTTCAAAATAAAATGGAATTGTAGAGATGCAGGAATCAAAACAGCTATGTCATATAGCATAATATTTTATCATCATCATCATATCATCCGGCTTACATGTACATGTGCTTCCAAAAAAAATTCGGGTGAATTGTCGTATTGCTTATTTTTTTTCTAAGAGAAACATGAATATCTCTAGAAATATCGCATGGAGAACTTTTTTTTCTTAGAAAGTAATTTTCTATTGAATCACAAGAGGAAGTAAAACTGTGACCTGTGTGTTGTGTTATTTGTGTGCAATGCACATTACTCCATACTCCATGCGGTGATTTTCCCTTTTCTGCTTAAAACATCTCGCCCTGGCCTGGCCTGACATGCATGCATGCCAATAGCAAAAGCATCATCGTCGACTCTTACCTCTCCTATTCTACTGCTACCATCCAACTGCCTGTGGAGCTCTGGGAGATTTTCTGTATTATACCCAGTCAAACCTGAGCTATATAACATAATCGCAATCTCTCTCTTCACTTTACTCACCTTTTTCACTTAAGCGATGGGTTGTGATTGTGATTACTATTAAGCAAAGCTAGAAGAGATGAAGTCATAAATGTTATACAATTTTGTTGTAAGTTGTTTTAATCCAGAGAAAGAGAGAATAAAGAAGTAAAAAGATTTGTTACAAGATATGGATAAAAGGGTATCACGGGGTCGTTCTTGCTGAAGATTGCCATTACCAAACTCATCATGAATTTCAATCTCACTCTTCTATTCTCGCTTGTTGGATGGAAGTGAATGATTTTAATATGATAAAAAACGACTTAAATATATTAATTCTGATTCTTTTGCTTTTTTTTGTATTATCAAATCACAGAGCAGAGATGGTGAAGATGACGATGATCATGTTTATCTTTATATCAATTTTGCCGCATGTTACAGCTTACTTACAACCTAGCACAATGCACGCTATATCATCATCGTTATCATGGTGTGTTCTATATATCAGCTAAATACCTGCTTATTCGCATTCAAGTTCAATTCACTTTGTTTTTTTCTTCAAGAATTGAAGCTAAATAAAATGACTCACTCAAAGTTTATACAATGACGCAAAGATAGAAGATGGAATTGAATAGGGAGCAAAATGCAATAGCTTTGTGTGATATCTTTATGCAATCACTATTCAGACATCCCATTATATGGATAATATGGTGAATTAAGAATTACTTAAAAAGATAGAGATACAAAACGTACAATGACTAGCAATGCAATGGATGGAATCGATTGTGAATGTATCAAAAATCTTTTTCTTCATAATAAGAAAATGTAATGCTTGCGACCACTCGCTGACTTGTATTTTTTTGTCTCTGCGAAAGAGTTTCTCGTTTTTTGGTAGTGGAATAACTTACGATGATGCATTACATAATCATCGTGATCATCATCTTCAGAAAGCACGACGATATAGTAAAAAAAAATATATAAAGATGAGTTGTTAATGTTATACATACGTGCACGAAACGTGCTTGCTTCCATCATCTCACTACCTGTTTTTCAGCTGTATCAGCAAAAATGATATATACCTATTTAATGTAATATCTTAATCCTTACATGATAGGTAAAAATGCAATCGACATTCAACAAACAATAAAGTTAAAGAAAGGGTTTGAGTGGTGTGTTTACTTCATGCAGTGAGATTAGGTCTACCGGAGTGCTTCCTGGATATTTCGCTGCTGAAGATTTTCGATTCTTGATCTGATGATGATATGATTTGATGACGCCGATTTGGCTTGGGCTACCAGTGAGCATTCTGAACTTTTTGGGTTTCTTGTCAAGAAAAGGAAAACAGTCTCTGTTTTCTATTTTTTTTGTAAAAAAGAGCATTCTTTTGTTTTCTGTCAGTGATAAAAAATTCTATGATCACTCATGCTGCTTATCATGCTTACTTACTTTGCATGTTTTCATCATTATTTTGAATAAAAATTGAAAGGATCAAAGTGTTAACCGGTCCTTATCAGAATTTATTAATATAATTTTTTCTTAAAAAAATGAAAGAAAAATATAAAGTTATCTTTCATTTCTTCATCGGAATTCTGTTGTTCTCGGGTTTTATATGTTTAATTTATAATACAGACAGTCTGTAGTTGCCCCCTGCCTGTCTGCTCTGGCTGTGCCGTCGGTGCCCATTATTATAGTGAGTTAGAAGAGAAGAAGAATTTATAATAATGATATGGATATTAATTATGGTCACTGTGAGATGATGGACCTGTCTCCAACTTACGTTCTTTATGTTTATTTTTTCTTGGTGTTGTTTGCATGCACCCTAAAGATATTTGATAGGGATAAATGCGACTGGTGGTTGTCTGTGTAAAATTCCTTTTATTTGTAAGCCAAGTGTGTGTAAATCTATTAACTTCATTTTTTGTCTGAAGAAAAAAATTCATGCGAAGGCGATGGATGAGCTACTGCATGTTTTTGCTCATGAAAAATGCATATCATTAAAAAACATGCGTATATTACCTTTTTTCTTAAAGAGAATTGAACATGATTCTAGATTTGTCCATATTTGTTAAATAAAGAAACTCATCGTAAATAATAGTAAAAATGGATTTAATCAAGTAGCCTTTTGTTTAAGTTAATCTGTTACTTTTAACAAGACAAATGAATAATATGTTATGTGAGTAACAAGCAGACATTTGGACAAATCAGTTCAAATTAATGAAAATTGCTGATAACACTCTATCAGCTTTAAGCCATCATCATAAGTTTTGTACAAGCTAATACGTTCGTGCTTACTGCTCATCATTTCATTCCATATTTCATCATTCAGCGCTGGGCTACCATGAAAAAAAAGAGCATTTTGACTTATCACACAAATATCATGCTCATCATTTCACTCCACTGTGGAATATAAATGGGAGGCGGCATTCATTAAAGTCGTCAGTCAACAATCTTGTTATCATATTTTGCCCATGATCCTTTTGATGTCACTCTATCATCCTGCCTGACGATGATGGTGAGTGAAGAAGAGTCAAGATGAAGAATTCTATTGTTGTTCTAACATCATTGTTTTCTTGTTGTGTGTGGGATCACGTAGAAGTTGTAAAATATGAAGGACTTTTTCATTGGCTCACAACATCACCACCACACTCTCAGCTAAAATAATAATATGAAGGAAAAGTTCTGTTTTCTTTGAGCTGCCTCTTCTGTTCTCAATCAAGATGATCAGGAGCACAACAGAGACCCACAATTCCTCCACACAGTGTGTCCGATTCTTATTTCTTGTCACTGGGCAAGTATAGATACACTTGTTTTTGTCGGAAGACCAAGAATAAAGACGTTTTCTGTTCTGACGATGATATGATCACTGTTCTAGTAGCCTTGCGGTGTTTTACTAAAGAAGGACCAAAAAGGATGAGCAGTGATCATTGACAGGGTAAAAGTTAGTTTTATATTATAGTTTAGTGTGATTATATAATCCCAAGTGATCCAATATAAATAACACGAATGCTTGATTCCCTAAAAATGTATTATTGAGTCTCGGCGATGATATAGTGAAGGTAGAGAGCTGTCAGGGGTACCAGTGGGTACGACTCGAAGTGTCTTGGTGGTAAGATTGTCGTATAAAAATGAAGAACTGGTGATTTTAATTATGTTGGAATGTTTCAAATGTAAAGTTACAGGGTTTTAGGGATCCAATCTCATAGTTTCATATTTCTATCCTAATAAACACGCATGAAAACAAGGTATATTTGTTGTAAATGTCATAAAAGGAATGTGGCGGATATGCACACAGAAAATGTTTCATAAAGCAAAGGGAAGTGACAGTTGAATCTGTTAAGAGGAAATATATTCAAAATTATCTACTTTTATTGATATATTTCTATTTTATTTCATCCCGCTGCTTCTTTTAACAAACATTTCATGTTTGACTTTTGCCCTGGTTGCGTTTCGAGATAAATGCATCATTTGTCTAAAAAGGAGCTAGTTAAGTTGAAAGCATTGCGGTATCCCTTTGTTGTCTTTCTGTTAAATCGAATGATGTGCCACCTAATGATAAAGACTTTGTAAGTCATCATGTCGAGCTTCTTTTTTTCTGTGAATTCCTTAAATACCAAAGCAATTAATCAAAACGTTAAACGCTACAGCGTATTGGCTAACAAAAAAAAACACGAATACGGACAATATATACTACATAGCGTGTCTTCATTTTATATCCGTAAACAAATAAACAAAAAATATGAATTGTAAATTTTCCCTATATGTCATGCAAGCTCTTTTTCAAGCTTGCTTGCGTTTTTCTGATTTAATACTTTGAAGTGCATGGAAATGACCTTGTACACGTACAGCTTTATATACAACACACCACGCATATTAATGACACAGTTATCGTCGCTTTTGAAAGAGTAAAAACCAAGAGATTGAAATCATTACCGTGATGGGGAGTACTATATAAAATTACATGTAATTTGGAATGCGAATAGAGATGTTATATCCAATCCGTCACGTATAACAGTATTTTTATTGGAGTCGAGAGTAGACTTGAAAGGTGGATCTGGCTGGCGATAGGGATGATGACGATGATGTCTTAAAATCTGTGTTTATTTTCGGTATTAACATCTCATTTTTCTCAACTTGTCTCTTTGTTCTTTACTTCTTTTCCACACCTGAGCTGTTATTTGTTTTTGCGGTTACCTCGAGCAAACACAGATGAACAAAACAACAATTGTAATAGCTCTGCTAAGATGGTCCAGTGCAGGCCAGGCTCACCAAAATCCAAATTACAACAGCAGTAAAAACGGAAACTTTACAATTTTACGCGTTTTATATTTGGGAGGCGGGGATCAACAGGGAATTTTACGAGAGTTTCTGGTTGCTCTTGGGAGAGAGAGGGAGGGAGACCATTGTACAAAAGAGACCTACATTTTACTTGTTTTCTGGAAAATGTCTTATTTTGAAAAGGAAAGAGAGGTTTTTTATGATCACCATCATCTCATCTCCCTTTTCTTATTTCAACTCTCAGCATCATCATCACCACCACCATCGTCATCATTTTCATCAAGTCAAATCTATAATCATATTGCATTGCGGCTTGTTGTTTATCGGCTTCACTTCACAGTACTTTTTTCCTCGTCTCTACCCTCTTTATCCACTTTTTTGTTGAAATAGCATACTTGTGAAAATTATCGCACGCACAATAATTCTCCAATTCCACTTTCTATCTCTACACTCTATACACAAAGGTATTCATTTGTCATGAACAAAAATAAAGCAGAAAAATGAATTTTGGTGGTTAGTGATGCTCAAACGATGTAATGATCATGTTCAGTATGACTTTGAGCAGAGCACTCTCTCTCTCTCTGCCTGCACCCATAACTAGCTCTGAGAATCATAGCCCACCTGTTGACTTCTTAACCATCCATCCGTGAGGATGATGATGATAATGCCGAAAAAAAGAGAAGGAGTGAGTAAAGTGATGTGTGAGTAGATGTTGGGCAATGCAAAGACCAACGCTTATTTCATGGATGGATATATTTAGTTGAGTAGACAAGTTTATCCTCCTCCCTTCTTAGCTAATTACGGATCCTGGAAAATGTCTGAAACCTATCATTTTCACACAGGAAGTTGCGGCCTCTCTAAACCTTTCTTAACGACATGATTACGAAGAAGACGACCAAGACAAGGCTACACATGGGCACCTCTCTATAATGTTTTCCATGTACATGGTCGTTAGTTTAACAACTCAATCTTCTTGTTTTTTTGGCCAACAAGGTGGAATAAAAAATAATATTAGTACCATGTACCATATTTTTCCCATGTCATTTTTACTTGTAGTAGGTGCTCTCAGCATGAAAAAAAAATATGTTGAAATGGCAATCATATCATAATCATCCAACAAGCCAAGTCAGAGGAAATGCACAAGACACCGTGTGTGTTTTGGTCTGCTGGATTTGCCGAATTGATTTATTTGATTAGATGTGTGTATTGTCTTGGTGTGTGGCGCAAAGGGCATCTGTTCCATGTAATTGTACATTTATGGAAGATGGAACTAGAGTTGCATCACTCATTTCTTTTTTTTAAAGACACCGAAAAGCAGAACCGACTTTTTGCCGGTAATTTCATAGTTGTCTGTTAACAGAATTTTTACCACACACAAACCGTTAAAATAGGAACTGATGTTCTTTTGTCTGCTTCAAAAGAGCAATTTTGTATTTGCATTTAAGCTCGGGTATTGCCTTGCATGGTCCCAACCCCCTCATTCCATTGTCAGTTTTTTTTCTCATTTGCCACAAAAACTTTAAATATGAATTTCCGACAAAAGCAACTGTTTGGATAAAATTAACAAATAATGGAACAAGGAAGTCATCATCATCAGTATTCTCATCTTTACAAGCATACCTATTTTATTCAGTCCAGACTGGAAATAAAATTATGATGGAGAAACTTCCTTTCTCTTCCTGTTCAAACATTTCACACTTGTGTTGTTATTACACCTCGTCACAATGAAGAGACCAGTAGCATTATTATAAAACCTCGTACAGTAATGTCTAATATTCATTCATTGTTAGTTCTTCCTATCAAGGCCTCCTTTCCTTATCGTGCCTTACTTACCACCTGTCAAGGTGTTCAAAACAGTATTGTTCCCAAATATGGAATAATATATTTTTTTCAAAAGGGTTGATCCTACTTTCATTCTATAACAGTCCTGACGATGGTGCTTTTCTAAATGAAACAGAATTAACTTGGACGTGTGCGTCATACTCGAAAACCGAATTAACTTAGGCATTCTCTTAAAAAACAAGAGGGAAAAGAGAGTCCTTCCATAGTTTGCGTAACAGAAATTTATTATCTAACAAGAACTTTATGTACCCATATTGTATACCTGACCGTTTCCTGCCAGAACAAATGAAGAACCACAACCACCACTACAACATCGTATTGCACAGTGTATTGTCATAAAAAACCAGTCATCATCATCTCGCTGGTCATGCAGCTGTTTGCATTGTATATCTTATTAACGTGTGTACAAGATTATAACGAGGAGAAGAGGGTGTTGCAAGAAAAACTCTTCTTATTACTTACTACACACTCATATCAATTGGATATTATAGGATATTGCATACTCATATAAAAGGGTCCACACACACGCTTCCTTCCTCCTCACATCACCTTTTAAATAGTAATCACAAAAGTATAATAAGTATGTTTTGTTGTAATAATAATAAGTAACGCGTCTAGTTGTTCTCTCTCTCTTGTAACGATTGGATCACCTAGCTATTGTTTGTTAATCCCAGGTAAAGGGTAATAACTTCTCTGCAGACCTGCTATACACTCATAACTACAAGACTGGAAGTATTTATTGAGGGTCTGCTGCTCAAAATCGTTAAATTACAATGAAAGGGGTGCTTTTTGGAGTTTTACTCAAATAAGTTTTTAAAAAAGTACATCACCAACAAGCACCACAAATTTTTATTTGATACTTCTCTACTCATTCAATTCAGTCACCTCACCTGTTTACCGTATGGCACACACTATTGTTGTCCTTAGGACAAAAAACATGTATTTGGGCTGATGCGAGAGGATATGTCTTGTCTTGTTGGTTTTTTACTGGTTGTAATGTAAGTAATAAAAATGATTTTCAGTATTGCATTGTGTATCTTACCAAGTTTCCAGTTGTCTCGCTAAAAATGCCAGTATCCTAATCATCATTTCATATTAGATGGGAAAAGGGAGAGGGTATTATCAAAATGGGAATGGGAAACCTAAATTATATATGTAGTTATTTCATATTTTCCAATTTACGTATTTATTTAGGTCGCAAGCAATTATCGGTATTATTGGAGCAGAAGACAGCATGTGCAAGTCCACTCCAGCTTTTTTATTTTTCCACACATTTCCACATAAGCTGGAGTGTAAAAAAACATGAATGAATCTATGTTTTGTAGCTTGTTAGGCTCTATTGTTCTAGTTTCAGTTTCCTTTTTTCTTCCTTGCTTGAAATATACGTTCGATAAATTAGATCTGATGTGGCATAAAGTAAACACAGGCACCAACTACGCATTAATTTTTTTCACATGTGTCTAAATTTACAACTGTGTAATTAGCTGTAATTTTATATTATTAGGATGACATCATCAGTATCTTAGTATAAACGGTCATTTTTGAGAATTGACTTATTTCCGGTTTACTTCGGCGATTGATCATGAAATTGGTGAAAGACAACTGATCTAATACACCAAAGATTGGGATTTCCTCAGATACTATTATACGGTTTAGATACTAATTGAACGTGAAAAATTATTTCCGCGCGAAATGAGAAAGACAATACTAATGAATGTATACAGATATGTAATTTATAATTTTTCTTACCATTTAACCAAACATCTACAGTTAGCCTTAAAGAATGCAAATATTTTTGTATCGAAGAAATGCATAGGAACACTCCAAACCTGCGTATTATCTTCTTTATTCCTCTTAATAAAAACATTTTTCAACAAAAAGGAAAGAAGAGAGATGTGATAGCAATTCAAGGATTTTGAACTTGCATATCCATCATGCCCAAGACATCTCCCATGCTGTGATTCCCGTCTTTACATTTTTGCTTTACATTAGTTTGGTTACTCAACTCACATGATAGCTTTGTATCTTCGTCTTCGTTTTTTGTGCTTATGCTGCTGCTACACTGCAAAGCAAGTATTCCAGCTGAAGCTAGTTAGCCCTTTGATAAAAAAAATCTCTTTTTTTCTCCTTTAGCATAATACATGCATAAAGCCATGGATCGTATGACCGTATCACTTTTTTATTTCTCAATCTTTCATGGTGATACGTCTATGGCGTAAGTTGTTAGTACTTGAAAGATTATGATATAATACCTCCGTCAACAGAAAAGTGAAAAGAAATCTCCAAACGGAGACATGTGGGATAGTGATATGGTTTTCAAAGGAGCCAAAAAAACAAGCAGGTAATAAAAAAGGGTGCATGAGATGAGATGAGGAAGAAAAAAGAATATACACTTGCCTGACGAACTTTTTTTCTTTTTTAAAAAGAAAATCAACAAGAGTC
>JAQIWN010002773.1:0-14804 GCA_034699025.1 Entomobrya cf. arborea Gr-Col-00668
AGTTATGTATTTTCAATGTTAGTAGGTTATCCACTATTTTTACTAAAACCTTGGCTGATAATTTAATGCGAAGATGTTTCATGATACCTCGTAAAGATTCATATTATGTAATTCCGCTTTGTAATGTTTAGTTCTACTATCTTAGTCTTTTGTACAGTAATTTAATACAAACGGCTAATTCTGAACATTTTGAAAGTATTGGTGCTTATTACCCCTTTCAGTCGACTTCTATTGTCACGTTATCGATCTAGCATTGAAAATGAATGGATAGTTCAACGCTGCAGTGTAAGCCATACATCATCATTACAACGCGATAACATCAGTATCGAAAATGTGTTGATTTTTCAATACCATAACAACAGTAACGACATTTGATCACAGTTGCAATACTATTTGAGCAGCATCATTTCAACGTGGATCGAGGGTGCAAATATGCACTAAAACGATACTCATTATGGAGTATGGTTTCAATGCTCTAGCAACAGTAAAATGTTTGTTGGGTTTATTGTGCGTAAATAGAATAATAAGTATCAAGTATGCGGGTGGGCGTATTTGTGAATCCATTTAATGGAATAGGAAATTCACAAAGTACGAAATATGTACAAATGCGTGATTCTTCAGTATTTAAATGTTCACATACTAAAATGCACTTTGGAACTTTCATAAAATAATTACAAACGTCATCCAATAAAATTGTGCCTGTTCAAATCAAATCAAGAATTGAAAAAAATATTTTGTTCCCACTTTCGTTTTCTTAATTTTAGAATCGCCGGATTAGTTTGATTTGGAAAAGAGTTCATTCGATTTATTTCTTCCCAGTATGTGTCGAGATAAAAGAAATCTCATCCAATTTTAAATAAAATAAATTTTTTCTAACATCATCATTTCAAAAACAAACTATAATTTATCAAGGCTGATAGGGAATCATTGCATTATCTCAAAAAAATAAGAAGAAGGAAACTTGTTTCTTGCAAAATTACTTTGTGTGAATATCTACTTCCCTTCAGCTCAAATCCTCTCTATCTATCTCTCTCCTATTTCGTGTCAAAGACAGATGGCATCGTTTTCTATACCATACACTGAAGTCCTTAAATACTCTGCCTCGCTTCCTTCTTTTATCACAACAAGCAATCATTTTCTTTCTTTTGATCTTTCTCTTGTGTATGTCTCACTCTTTCTCTCTTTCCTTGCACTCTACTCACACAATCACAATCAGTTTTCATAGCAAGTCAACAAGCTTCTCCTTCAACAGTGTGACACCAACTTCCGTTCTTGTTTACCTTATTGTTATTATTATGTATTATGATAATGGTAAGCTCAAGCTCATGTTCCTTATTGTGTTAACTTGCATTCCTTTTTTCTCCTTTGTCGCTTTTTACACATCCGCACTCATCATCATCATCCCGATACCTATGACGATGGTGGAGAGTGATGATATGTCTAGAGTCTAGGTAAAGTCTACTTACTCATTCCTCTCATCTGCCACACAAACAGTTATCTAATGTGTCTCGCCTAGCCTGCTCTTCTCATCTTTGCCTATTTTTGGTACCCCTCCTCTCGTGTTTTTGTTATTAGTGTGTCATGTCACTACCATCATCATTATCATCACAAGGACAATCGAGAACACTTCCACCACCATACCAAAACAGCATATCACATTAAATTTATACTTATATCCACGACACAATATACCACATCGGTGGTCGATAGATCGATCTATTCACTGACTCGATGTGGCTTTGCTGTTTTTTCTGAGTTTATACATACATATTTTTGGCATGCTCTACAACCCCATCCAAAACACACAATATCGGCAACAGAATCATGAAAAGCGCCAATATCGCCATCATCACCAACCTCTCCTCCTTCTTCAGTTCCACTTATTTTTTTCAGTTTTTTCTCTTTTTATTGCCTGGAAGACTACAGAGCACACAAGCCAACGTAACACAAAAAGCAAAAAGTTAACCTGATACTGCCACTTGACTCTTTTGCCGCTGACTTGAATCGTTGCTGCTTACTTCTGCTTCACTTTTAATGTCATTATATCATCAGAGTCCCCATCCATATCACCCATGTCATCATCACTTATTTTTTCTGCGAAATTCCGATAATGCTCTTACACACTGCTTCTGTTGATGAAATTTTCTTGGTACGTTTTTTTCTCTTTCAATCTGTCTCATTGTCATCTCGCATTACAACAGGTCAACTATATAGACAAGAGGACTGTATTGGACTAAACCAACCCTGCAAAATATTTCAGGAAGCCAACTTCTGACAACATCGTGTTTTTTTCTTCCATTTTTTTGTAGAGGAAATAATGTTATGCCGAACACGAACACACACAGATACATACACTATATAGTATACATACCCACATCTCAAGTACTGTGCAAAGTTTATGAAAATATCTTCATCTCCTTGCCACCGCTGCAACCATCATCATCATCGTAATCATTATCAACATTACATCAAAGCATCTCTTTCTTGTAGAAAAGGCATGAAGTCGAAGCATTACTAAAAAAATGTAAGTTGACAAATAACCCAAGAGCTGAAATAAAATTCAAGGAGAAAAATTGCGAGAAATATGTACGTTCCCCAGCTGCTTTTCTGAGAATGCATTGCCCAGATCATGATCATCATTATCATCATCATCATAAAAACATGTTCTGATGATCACGATAAAATGTGACAACTTTTTTGTCCTCCATAAAAGCAAAGTGAACCACACCACAAGCCTTGATAGCATGCTATGGAATGCAGAGTACACACTGTATAAACCCAGCCTCATCATCGTCATTCTGCAGACATTCACACGCTTTGGCCTCCTCACTCTCTACCAAACAATTGTAACGACATTTAAGTACTACGATAAAAGAAAAATGTAAAAAAAAAGATTGAGTAACAAGCATGCCCACACGTTTTTTCTTAACACTTTCACTCTCTTCCTTTTACTTCTGCTTTCTTTGAATACCAAATACTTGCCATTCAGCAAAAAAAAAACTATCTTTTGTGTGTTTTTTGTTTCTCTGAAAACCATCATACTAGAAGAAACCGCCACTTTTTTCCCTTTCACAAAATATTATTGCCCGTTGGGTAACAAAAAAATTGTAGACACAGACAGACAGAAAAGCAAAAAAAATTTGAAGACTTTTTTTTACGTTTTTACACTGTCGAGAGAATGTTGAGAGAGAACGAGTGTGAGTAAAGTTCACGTACGTGCGTAAGTCTGTTTTGCCAACGGCAGGCATACCAGAAAGAATGCTTCTGCCCCTGCCCCTGCTGCTACTTATGATGACGATGCATCAGAAACAAATTCTATTTTTATTATTTCTATAAAAGAAAAATACTCAATTGTTCCATAATACATTTTTGCATTTTCCCTTTTACAACATTATGAGGGATTAGAAAAGCTGACACTTTTAGTCAACGTGCTGTTTGAGTTTTATACTAAAACGAAATTACACGTTTCTACGCGCCAAATGATTTCCACGACTTCACTCTCTCTCTCTCTCTCTCTCTCTCGACATCATTATCATCATCACCATCTTGCTGATGCTTTTAAAGGCAAGCTTAAAATGAGTTTAAAACTAAATTTCGCATATTATGCATATTATATTTTAAAAAAATATGTTGTTTCCTTGTATTAATTTATTTTTTGGCATTTCGCTCTAAATTCTAGACCAGCCCCAAAAAATACCAGCAGTCATCATAAACGTAAAACAAAATGAATGCTTTTTCCTTTTCCGGTGTGTATTGTGGCCGGACCACACCATAGAGAGAGATTACCATGTGCATGTGAATCTGCATACTTGTAAAGTCGTTCTAGTTGTTTCACTGTACATTTTGTGGCAAACTCCGTTTCATTTTTTTTTCTCTATACTTTTCGGTATTTTAGGCAGCACGAAAAACAGCAGCAGGAGATTTTACTTGGAAAACGTGAAACTAAGGACACCCAGGATTTAGCAAGTTATTATTCCGATCGTTAATATTATCATACAATTTTTGTAAAACATAGCCATGCCCGAGTAATATATTATTGTGGTCATATAGTCGTCATACATCATTGTCGTGTGTCTCTTTTATTTTATTTATAGAATCCATAGCTACGTTTTCCTCGTACCATCTTAATCACAAGTTCAACGTTACCAAATAGCAGAACATGTACATTTCTAGTGTAAATAGTGCTCATGCTCAGACAGGGTACTTATGTATTAGTATTATTATTTTGCATAAATTTTCCTCCTTGATGCTACACTTCTATTATTATTTTCTAGAGAGAACCAGAAGTACGCCAAATCGGAAGTCTGCTTGAGCTTTACTTTCTCTGTCTCTTTTCAGTTCTGTTCAAAAGCTAAATTTACAAAAGAGCTACTGTGGAAAACGAGAGAAGTGAAAGGAGAAGTCCGTATAGAATTTGATTCCGGTATTCCTTTTGTTTTCCATCGTACATCGTCATAGTCCAAGTCAACTTGTTCCCCCTTCCCTTTTCTCTCTGAACCGTTTTTTCCGTTTGCTCTTTGACTTGACTTTTCGATTCCCATTAATCTCTTCACACAACCATCACTACCACCAACATCATATCAGCACATCAGCCGATTATACATACCATACTATTATTCGAATAATATTGACAATGTAGTGAGCAATAGCTTCACATCATCATACTGACTTTCTTCATGTATTCTACATGCTTGGTGTAGACAATGCATTTTTTCCCAGTCGTTGTTCTACTGGTGCTGTTGCTCTAATTCTAACTATACTATATATATTTATTACATGTGCGCTTCTTCGCTGTACTCTGTTCAGTCAACAATGTTCAATTTATCCATTTATTTGTGAAACGTCCTTCTCCACTCTTTTGCCTGTCTGTCTGTGCCCTCTTCTGCCCAGCCCCGATCCTCTCTTCCTCCAAAAACTCAGTCTTTTGTTTTTTTTCAACAAAATTTTGTTCACAAGACGAGTTGTTGTTGTGCTCGTCGTTCTTCTTGTTCTTGTCGGGTCAGATTTAAAGCAGTTTCTCTGAATATGTTTACAACGTCTATTGAACCAAGAAAATGCTGCTTTGTTCTGCTATTTCTATACATAATGCAATGTATATATATACCCCAAGTGAAATAATATTAATTTTCCCCAGAAAAGATCTAGTATGTTTACCCTTTCTGGTCATTTCAGTGGAGAAGAAAGACGTGGAGCAATTGAATGAAACAGTCTGGTATTCTAACTTTTACTTGTGAAAAAGACCGACGGTTCCAGTCAACCAGTAGCAGTAGAAGCGGAACTGGTTTTACTTTCGTATTTTTTTGTTTTCCAAAGATTTTTCTTTCACTTCCATTTCCGTTTCTAGTTTTCCTTCTTCTCGTTTTTAACGAGAAAGTAAACCGTTAACGGGGCCCTTTCAGTGTCCCAGGAAGAAGAAGTACTAAAAGAAATTGTAATGTTGGGATGAAAAGCTAAAGGAAACAGAAGAGGAAGCCCATCCGTCGATTTTTTTTTCGTTGGACAAGATTTGCCCAAGCAAAACTTTGACTACACTGTAGCCATAGTTAGTGGCAAGGCACCCACCTAAAACGAAACTATCAAATATAAAAAATCGACAAGAGAACGAAAAACAGGGAGGCATTACAAGAGAGCTCCACCAATACAGTCCATACATAAACACAAAAGGAAAAATAAATAGAATCAGTGACGCGTGTCATCATCTTTCCTTTCTTTTACTGCAGCCACTTCTTCATCTCTCTCTTTTTCCTTTCACAGTATTTTCCTGCCCTGATGTTACTGCTTCTCCATGCCTGTGTGTGCGTGCATTTTGAGTCAGTTTATTTGTGGAGGAAATCGAAAAGCGCAAAGTTTAGTTGAGTGAACCAAGAAGAAAAAAAAACTTCTCTTAGTCTTCTTCTCTTCTTCTAATCCCGTTCAACTGGCCATCCATCCAAGAAAATACATTCATCCGCTCACAAGAAATCTTACAAAATCACAATCAAAACTAAATACTTTTTTTCCTTCTTTAGTCAGTCAAGCAGGCAGGCAGCCAGCTAGTAAGCTAGTCAGCTAACAAGTCAGTTGAGTGGAGACTTTAGTTCACTAAACCAAACTTAAACTCACTTCATTTGTGTGAAAGAGAAAAAGAGAGAAAGAAAACGACATTGATTGAATTGGATTTCGCTGGCCTGAACTGAACTTGTGTACAATTTCGAATACACTTTTCTTAGCCCTTCTCAATCCTTTTATTTTCATACAGATTTAACTGTATACACAAATTTGAGTCTGAATAATGATGCTAAGATGATGAATGAGGTTGATGATGAAAGGAACTTTGAGAGGAACGCGCAGTAAATGAAATTGGAAGTGATGTAAAAAGTGCCCTGTAGTCCAGTGCAACGCTCAAACTTATTGATTTCAATGTTTGAAAGACAATCTGCATTGGATTCTACCAAATGGAATGAATCTTTAGAGAATAGAATTGCTTGTTTGAATGGAATGACCAAAGGGATTTCAATCTAATACGATCCTTGTCGACGTCGCCATTTGTCCTACTTCCATGAACAGAGAAAGGGACTCCCACACATTCACATTCACGTCTTCTCATTTGTCCAGTCATGCACACGACCCTAAGCAATATTATTAAACATCTACAATACTTTTTCATTTAAATGATATCTAGTTTATTTTGATGCTTTCCAGATTAAGATGACAGTTATCAGAATCGTAGTTCGACGCAATAGTTCAAAAACAACCAAGAATGTAAACGAAATAAAGGGGGAAATATTCTTTTTTAAATAAAGGAAATTATTACATTGCTTCTGCATATCTACACATACATATTATAAGATGTATTTCGAAAAACAATTACTGGGGATTTACTTTTCTAGAGAATGTAGTCAGCTTTGATGTGATTAAAATAGTATTAATCTTGTTGCTGTTGTAACAACTTTAAATAACAAATTAAATTGCATATTATTATCGCACTTCATTTATTGACCGTTTTATGATTGTGTATTCATATTTTCAAGTTTCAACGAACAAGTGTTGCCTTATTGCGATCGTACTTATATATTACATTTACATCGTAATTTAAAAGATAAATTTTATTTTTATTGTATTTTGAATATGCCGCCACGAAATTAATGCATTCACACAAACTGCATGCTGTTTAACAGTCAGTCAATCCATTTTTTATGGAAAATATCAGCACAGCGGTGCGGTACAAAACAAGCTTTTGGTCTCGTGATCAAAAAAATAGACGAAAATTTACGCGCCAAAATTTTGTGCATGCAAGTTTAATTCAAAAATTGAATATTTTTCCTTCTTTTTCTACTAAACTACATACTTTGACAACGATCACGATGACAATGATTGTGATTCTACTTTACTAACTTTCTTTTTAAATATGAGAAAAAAAGTGGAATAAGAAGAGCAAATAGGCATTGATCTACTTATTTTAACTTTGAATTTAGTTTTAATACTCTTTTCCCGTCTCTCTTCTTTTTACTCGCGCCTTTTATGCCTCCTCTCCATTTCAAGTTTTTTTTCTCTCTTTCTCTCTTAAGTCACATAAAAAGAATAGTCTTTTCACTCGAAGAGATGATACTTTTCAACTTTGTATGTATTTGCGTGGAGTCCTCTTCAAGCATATTATAAAGAAATGAAACCAATACATCAGCTCCGTCAGATCACTTCTTGCATCTCTCTACCAGCAGCCTATCTCTGTCTCTCAATAGTGTCTGTACATGTTATACATTTATATTTTCTTCAAGAAAAAGGAAATGAAGTGCGCCTCTTCATCCTATTATTATTAGTACTAGTATTGAACCTACACACACATACAAATACATGCGAACATCTAGAAACTAACCCTTTCCAAAAAAAAGAAGAGCTAGAAGAACAACTAAGTAAACTGTGTATAAAGTTATTTTCCGTGGTGTTCTTTCTGCTTCTATTTCTTCTACACTTACTTTGCTAGCTGAGAGCTGATCCTTTTGAAAATTTAGTAATTTAATTTTCTCTATCTCAATTTTCCTTTGTCCGTCTTTTTTTTCCTTATGAGCTGCTAGTATAGCTAGATAGTGATATTATATAAATACCGATGTGTAAGTATGGATTCCCTTGTAGTTTACCTATTACATTGCTTTTGTAGCTTTTTTTCTCTCGTAGTAACTCCTCCTATTGATTTCGATTTCTTTGCCATGCTTATTCATTGAGATCCCCTTCTCTCTCTCTCTGAAAGTCTCGCATACATAAGCAGCCATTCAGCTAAAAAAAAGTTTTTCTTAGAGGAAGTCTAACAGTAAAAAAGATATACACGTACATATGCATGCTGAGGCAATAAGAAGGCTTCTATTTCTATTTTGCAAATCGGTTTTACTTTTTCTTTAGCAAGCTTCTTATCGGAGGCATGATCATCATCATCCACTCTTCCTCAACTCTCCTTCTCCTGCCTCACTAAAAAAAGGAAATGAACCAACAAGCTAATTTCACCATTTCTCCAACAAAGAGAATGAAAGAAAGAGTCTAAAAATGCAGTAATGTTTTTGTAAGATGAGCAGCAGACAAGAAAAGTAGAAGGAGTAGACAGAGCCATACACTTTCAAAGAGAAAGTATGTAAGTGATGACTCCATTTAAGAATTTAGTGGCACTACCTTGCTTTGCTGGCTGGCTGTTGCTCAATCTTCTTGTGTGCCTCCTGTCTTGAAAGGAATTTCCCTTTTTACTCTTTTTAAAATGAAATTAAACGCTTTGATTTAAATGCCTGCCAAGAAAAGAGAGAGAAAAAACTGTAGAGCCTTGTGCTTTGCATACATTCATGTACATACATATATCGTACGTACTACGTATGTATTTTATAGATGAATATCTATTAGGTAGCCTCCTTAGGTAACTCCTTTTTAGAGAGTAAAGAAAGACGCATCTTCTGACTTCGACTCCAGGAGAGAGACACAGTCTACCCATCTACCTACTTATTTAAGTGAAAATACGTGTTTTATTCAGGTGAGCACACACACACACAAAGAGGAACAAGGAATGATTAGCTTTTACCTTACTATTTTTTTTATTATAAGATGATATTAACTATACTCTCTGTGTCGTGTTCACTTTACTTTTAATGAAGTCTCCTCACTTCCCCTTTTCCTCCTTCAGCAACTAACTGCCTTACTGGGTAACAATATTGGTAAAATTGAAATATCTTTAGCTTCAGTGTACCACGCACTATATTGCCTCACCTCCTATTACTGTATACACCTACACACCATGTTGGTAATCGCTTTTATCTACTTCAATTGAAAATCACGATGACGATCACGTCGAGCGAAAATAATACGGAAAGAAGATGAAAATGATGATGATTTGAAGTTACTACGATGCGGTATAAATAAAGACCAAGTACAAAGGAAAAAATAATTGCTTTCTTAACTTAAATTATTTTTCCTTCTTTGTGTCCCCCTCCCTAACATAATATAACATGGCATAACAATAATATATGTTTTATAACATCAGCAGGAAACGTTCTAGATATTTATTTTTCAATGAATATTTCTACAAAGGAGGAATGACGTAGGGGGTAATCAACTCAGATTTTGATTTACTATATTTTTTCCATACAAAACTCTTAAAAAATTTACGTATTTGGGGCATAAAATGTTTTGTATTGATGGTTTACATTTTACATGTATTACATACATATTAAAAAAGATTTTCGGCGGCTATTTTTATCTAAGGTTATTTTATTTAACATACCTAATTTCATCATATTAATAACAAGGTAAGTTGTAAAAAGAGAAAAAAAACAAAGTTGAACTTGACACGCAACGTTTGTGTGTACAAATGTGTAATGCACACTCTTGACTAATGGGAACCACCCACATTTCATCGAAAAAGTATAAACTGCTGAGTTACTACAATATTTTGGTAGTTTAAAGAAAAAAATATTTCTATAAATAAAAAAACTGAAACCTTGTTATTTTATTTTTTTTAGAAATAATATGTATTTTCCTTTCGTGTGCACGCGCGCGTGTTGTGTACGTACATGAAAATGTATGTAGGCAAGTGGTGGTGATGTGTGTAAAGTTGCTAGTGGCTATGTACATATTTGATAAGGATATGGTGCACTTAATTGGTTACTCCTAAAATATTTTTTTCTTGCTTTTTTCATGTTTCCTTCCTTCCTACTGCTTTAGTCCACGCTTTCAGAACAATATTATGAATGTAATGTGAGCAAGGTAATAATGAAAAAAGGTGGTGGTAGTGTCAGGTAGTAGTGGTGAAGGTGGAAGGCGGAAAGGGAAAATTGAAAAGTGGAAAGAAAAAGTTTTTGGTTGGTTTTTTTTGTCTTGAATCGTAAGCGAAACGACTGAAGGTGGAGTTGAGTTGCTGGTGGTGTGGTGATGGTGGAAAACGACAAGTTTAGAATGAAAATAAAGTGGTTGTAGGAAACGAGAAGGGAAAAATTTCGAGTGTCTGTGTGAAAGTAAAGTGATTTCTCTTGTTAAACTTATAATGAATATTTAAGGACGAAGAAAAAAATAAGATGAAGGCAAAGAAAGAAATGCAGAACAAAAATATTAGAGAACGGTGTGTGTGCATGTACAATGGGATGTTGGAGAAGTAACATTTTTTGCTCTTCGTTCTCACTTTTAAAGTTGAACCTCATTTACCTTAACCTCGCTTGTATTTTTTTTTTGAAGTAAAAGATACAAAATGAAAAATATAGGAAATGTGTGGTACGTTGAGTGGGTGGTTGCGACTTGACTGCTGACGGTGTTGAAAATCTGCTTATTATTTAGCTCGAGTTGAGTAGTTTGTCAGTTGCTGATTGTGAGTAGTGAAAGCTGTGTGCATTATGTCTCTAGTGTCTTTATACTACTGCTTCCTGTCGACTGTCTCCCAGACTCCGTTGTCTAGTTTTATGAATATGGATGCCCGCTTTCGCCATATACACATATTTATTCAAATCAAACAAGAGGATGGGAAATAAAGTAGGAAAAATTGTGCAGTCAATATGACTTGTGCTCTACTTTTTTTCGTTAGACTTGAAACGTTATTTGAATTGATGGAGGAGTATAAAAGTAACCTTGAGATTTGACGCCGAGAACAATTTATAACGAAATAAATAATATGTGTAGGTACTTTTAGAAAAAAACTACTAGTCACAACATGATAGTAAAAATGAAAAAAAAGTATTATAATATTCTATATCTTATATAGTTACTGTCCTATTCAAGCTTTAAAAATACATAGCTAACACCGCACACTTCTTTACGTAGTGATCCATCCATCTATCCATCCAATTTGCTTCACAATGAAATCCCTTCTCACTGGTGGCTCCTTCTTCAAGCTCATCTTCACCTTCTTCGTCTTTTTTCTCCCTTTTACTTTTTATACTACTTGTTTTATTCTTTACATTTTCACTCAAACAAGCAATGGAAAAATAATAAAACAAGAGGCATTGTTAAGGAAGAGGGAGCAGGGAGAAAGGCTATCTTACAAGAAAAAGAGTAAGATAGCAAGTAGAAGTAGCAATATGCAGGAGTTTTTATGCTTATTCTTCCTCACTTTCCTCCTTTCATCCTCACTTGACTTGTGTTGTGTCTGGATGAGGCTCTAGTAATATTTATGCATATTTATGTAAAATAGAAAAGATGGCTCAAGGTGGTAGTAGGCAAAGTCGTTACAGAGCTACAACAGCAGCAGAGAAAGTGAATACAATTCTCATATGAATACAAAAATACTGGCGGCAAGAGAAAATGTGTATAAAAACCAGGTAGATTGTATAGAGACTCAGGTAGACTTAAAGCAGCAGTAGTAGAGAAAAAAGGGACAAGCATTATCACTGGCCATTATCACCTTGATGTCTGCTGTCTATTGTTGACGACGACTACAACAGCTACAGTAGAAGCTTGGAGCGAAGGGAAAATATTTTGAAAGAGAGATAGAAAGTAAGCTGAAGAAATAACAGGTAAAACCCCTCCGTAAAAAATGGATCTTACATCCAGTCTGCAAGACTTTGTTAGTATACAGATGATAGAACTACAAAGTCGCTTCTTCTTCTTTATGCCCATGCAAAAAATAAGTAAGCAGGAGAGATACATTTATCCCTTATGCATTATTACTTATGCATGTAGATTTTTCAGAAGATAGCAGTCGACTAGACAAGAGAAATATATGCATATAAATAGGAAATGAGGTAAATATATACAGAATTTATAATTGGAACAGAGAAGTACTTTCGCTATATAATTTGCTTCGTTGCTGCTTTTATTCTTTTGATGGTGAAAAGGATAATGTAAGGATGTATATGAATGTCTACATGAATTTTTTTTTGTATTCATACATGCATATATGAAAATAAACTTATGAAAGTGTTTTCATTGTAGTAATACAGAGATGGGGAGAGATTGTAAGATATGTGAGGTGGCAACAAAGCAGCACGAAGAGAATGTATGTACATATGCAGCAAAACCGGCGACACAAAAGAGAAAGGTAACAGAGCAACAAGGGTAAAGACAGAATTTATGATTCAATTTGCACATGGAGCCTCATATAAATATCTTGTGTAGTTAGTGTATGTGTGGACTCTGCTTTGTGAGAAAAGTGTGGAGTCGTGGTGGTGGTGTCCTTACTCCCTTCATCTGCTTTCGCTTCACATTATATGCCACCACTACCACCACCAACCAGTCTTTGAACAAAAGAAGAAAAAAAGGTGGTTGTGTGTGAAGATGTTGACGAGGATGACGCTTAAAGTGACTGACTATATCATATATGTATACTACTGTACGTATACTAGTTTGAGTTGGTAGGTATATCCTTCCCCCAACTCCCTATGCACACAAGGCTGAAAGAGAGAAACAGAGGTACTCTCATCTTATCCGACATTACAACAGCAACTCTATACCACTACCACCCACCATATCATCCAACACTATATATCTTCTCTTTTTTCTTCATCTGCATTGCAAATGGTTTTTCTTTTGTCTCAAGGCAAAAGAAATGTCTTTCCTCTTAGTAAATCTTATACTGTATATGGTTACGTAAGATAGAATTTTATAATTCTCTATAAATATATATACTTTGTCTATAAGTGGCAGTGTTGGTACGAGTGCCAGAAGTAGTGGATCTGTTGGATCCCCAAAAGATTCCTTTTTTTCTTCCTCTCACTCACTCACATCGTCTCATTAAGGGCATCACCATTCATCACAACACTTTTTTATCCTCTCTGTTCTCCTCGAAAAAAAACCTACCTAAAGAAGAGCACATCACTATACACATCTCTCTCTCTCTCTCCCTTCTTATTTTCTTCTATCTTTATTTTCCTTTCCCCATTTCTTTTGCTTAACTGTTTATATAAAAACCGAAGAGGGAATGTAGTTTTAACCTTAAATACATTCGTAAGTGCAAGTGCACACACTCTACTATAGTAGCAATAAAAACTGCTCGTGTAATTTGACTACTTATAGAAGAAGATATGACTATGGTGGAGAAATACATATTAGGATATATGTTGCAGTTTTACACTTTGTATTTATTTTCTTTGTTGTTGCCACTGCGTGTTTATTTGGCATCCCATCCCAACTGTAAACAAAAATAAATAAAATGAACAAAAGAAAAAGAGAGTGAGAAGCAGAAATAAGCTAACAAGGGAATAAAAGAAAAGAAGTAACAAGAAAAAATAAAACAAAGAAAATTGATTCTTCTGAGATTCCCATAATCTTGCTTGATAACTCATCGTCATCAACAACATTTTCTTTGCTTGCTCGTTGACGTTGATTGCAATCAAGTAATAATTTGATTTTTTGTTGTTGCTTTGTCGTGAACTGTGTACCTATTTTGATGGCAAGCAACGGTTCATCACGTCTAATCGTACTACCTCATACTTTTTAAAATTTGTATCTTTCCGCGTGTTTGTTTTCTTTACAGAATATTACTTGAGTGTTATTATCCTTGTCGCCTCTAGCTACTAATACTGTTTTGTTTACACAAAAAGTAATAATAAAGCCAAAGTTTAGATTGGAAAAAGTCAATCACTTTGGAAACTTGATGGAGGTCGGGTCGGATATGATCATGATTCATGATCACCAACAAGGAAACAAAGCCTTTGTGACCTAATTACTGAATACTGTCATGCAGCAAAAATATTTTGATTAAATATTGTCTGTCTTTAACAATGTCAGAGTAACAAGTAAGTGAAACATATACCAAAACAATTACACACATGTCGACAAAATCTTTTCTAAAGAATATGATGATGAAAACAATCATGAACTGAACTATGACAGTGACTAAATGAACTCTTAAACCAAAAAGTATGTTATGTAGCCTGAATAATTTACTAAATGTGAAAACTATCTCAACAACTGTCTGTCTGAGTAAAACTGTAGTAACAAGTAAATTCTCGGTACTAAACTTCTAAACAACCACAATTTTTTCTGTTATTCAAGTACCTAAATTGATCAATATATTTTCCGAGGATTTGTTGAATGAAAGCTAGTGTTATAGGAAAGTGTGAAGAATATTAATAAATATTATGGACATTATAATAAATAACAAAGTAGTACACAATTCAGTAATATCATACGTTCCACCTTGCTTGCGTACCACTATACCACCACACAAAATGTATTCCTTGACGTGTGTACGTTCCAAATTCTTCGACACAAAATTGAGAGACTACAGAAAAGTGAAATAAATCGAGACAAAGCACACACAAACACAAAACTACGCACACTTCAACACAAAATAACAGCTCATTCAATAATATCCTTTATATGCCCACATATTTGCAACATTTATTCTTTACGACAGGGAAATAAAA
>JAQIWN010002774.1:0-14803 GCA_034699025.1 Entomobrya cf. arborea Gr-Col-00668
CTTTTTGCGTCGTAGTAAACTTTGTTATCCTGTCACTGTCACGATTGAAATATTTCTGTAACGCACACACACGTAAAATGAATATATACTCATAAAAGTCTCAGAATCCCACTATCTTGTAGAGGAAAAGATCAGATTAGAACATGCGATTATTACAAATTACCCAAAAATGTAAAACTTTATTGTTTTAACAATCTAATTATGCCTATGCGAAGGCTTCAAATGTTGCACTTTGTTTTTTTAACAATCACTTTTTATCCTGATGCCACTTGTCAGTCTGAATGTCTGACAACTCTGGAAAAAGGATGCTAGATAAGGAAAAAATGAAAGGGTTAAAACTTGGAAATCAGGTTTTAAAAGACATTACATCATCGTCAGAGTACAGTTTTTATGTAAAAAGTTTCTTGAGATCGATTTGCCGTTGGCTATTTGGTTAAAAACTGACCATCGCACTTCGGACACATTTTTTATTTCAAATCTACAATTACGATCTACGCAAATTGGTATATAAATTATGAATAATTAATTTTTTATTGTCTTTTTTATTTCATGACCATGACATGACGTCTGTCTGTACAGTATGTTGTGAATGAGTGGTGGAAAGTGTACATGACTGATGTACAAGCTATTCTTAACCCTGGACCTAATGACACCGTAAGTTTTTACCTGGTATTTATGCAAATTGAATGATGACATTGATTGTACGTTTCTTCTGATAATCCGGATTTTAAACTCACTGGAATTTCCCAACAATTTACAGGTGAAAGATGGGCAAAGTACTTTTGAGAACTGGGAATGGACCCAGAAACGACCTTCACATGTGAAGGAGCCAATTGCCATTGTGGGCATGAGCTGCAGGTATCCTGATGCTGACAACGTGGAGGAATTCTGGAATCTGTTGAATGAAGGCAGGGAAGGAATTCGTGAGGTGCCGTTGCACCGTTGGACTCGCGAATCTTTGGGACATCGTCTCCCCGAACAAATGCGAAAGACACATGCAGGTTTTCTCAAATCTCCGGTTGATGAATTTGATGCCAAATTTTTTGGGATTTCGCCTAAAGAAGCAGTTTTCATGGATCCACAGCAAAGGCTTTTGCATGAGGTCACCTGGGAGGCTCTAGAAGATGCTGCCATTGATCCACTCAAGTTGTATGGATCCCACACTGGAGTATTCACAGGAAGTTGGATGACCGACTACAGAGATATAATTAGGCATGGCACGGACAAAGATTTCTTCCGGTCTTATATGGGAAATGGAATTGGAAGTGCTGCTGCTCGTCTGTCCTTCCTGTTGGGATTAACTGGACCAAGTATTGCAACGGAATCTGGATGCTCTTCGGCCATTGTCGCGGTTGATATGGCTTGCAAGAGCTTGCGTAATGGAGAGAGCAATTTGGCATTGGCTTGTGGAGTCAATCTGATTCTTCATCCTTTTACTCCGGACATGATGAAATACGTAATTGCTCCGGACGGTCGGTGTAAAACTTTTGATGAGAAAGCTGATGGATTTGGAAGAGCTGAAGGCTGTGGTGTTTTGGTACTCAAAACATTGTCCAATGCCATTAAAGATGGGGATCATATTTGGGGTGTGATCAGGGGTTCATCTGTTGCTCAAGAGGGGATTAGTAGAAGTTTGGGTACTCCCACGGTACACTGCGAGGCCTTAGCAATGGAACTGGCATTGAAGGATGCGGCTGTAGACCCATCTCAGGTTACTTATGTGGAAACTCATGGAACTGGAACAAGTGTTGGAGATCCAATGGAAATTGCTGCTATTAGCAAGGCCTACTCAATGAATAAAGATAAGCGAGAGATGCCGTTAATCATTGGAAGTGTGAAGACAAATGTGGGGCATACAGAGTCATGCTCCGGGATTACGGGTATAATGAAGGCAATTTTAGCATTGCAACATGAAGTGATTCCACCGCACAGGAATTTCGAGTCGTTAAATCCAGAAATTTGTTTGGACATGATTCCTGTCGAGATTCCATTGGCTCATGTGCCATGGCCAAAGACAAATGTTCCAAGGTATGCGGGTGTGAGTTCCTTTGGAATCACTGGTACTGATGGACATGTCATTATTCAGGAGCCCCCAGGAGAAAATATTTCTGGAAAAATTAAACTGGAACAAGAAAGACCTGTCCACTTTTTGAAATTGAGTGCAAAAACTGGGGAGGCACTGGATGAACTTGTGACGACGTACGATAATGTTTTTAGAGAGAAAAGTAGTTCTGAAAATGCTATTGATTTTGCTGATTGGGCATTCACTGGAAATGTGGGTCGGGCAACTTTTAATCACCGCGCATTCATCGTGGCAAAAAACTTTGAGGATGCGGCAAAGGCCACCCAATTAATTCAAAGGAGTGAGGTCACTGAAGATCCTGGAAAAATCTGTTTTCTTTTCACAGGTCAGTAATCATAATAATTAATTTCCTCGTTATTCAATTTCCTCATTTAATAATCATTGTTGTTTGTTTTCGTTTTTACGCAGGCCAAGGATCTCAATACCCTGGAATGGGAAAAATGCTATACGAAACCAGCCCAATATTCAAAATGAACTTTGACAGATGCGACCAAATTCTGGAGAAATCTTACAATATTTACATTCGAAAAGCTTTATGGGAGTCTGAAGACAAGGCTGAGCTAAGCCGCACAATCTACAGCCAAACAACTATTTTCTGCATTGAATACTGCATTTTAAAACTCTGGGAATCATGGGGCATTCGACCAGATTACGCGATGGGTCACAGCTTGGGAGAATTTGGTGCTGCCGTTGCTTGTGGAATTTTAGAGTTGGAAGATGCCCTGAAACTAGTGGCCGAAAGAAGTCGTCTAATCGACAATCTCCCTCGAGGAAAAATGCTTGTCTTGAAAGCAGACCATTCGACTGTAACATCCATGTTCAAAAAATTCTCAAGTAGTGCCAGCACTCCAACCAAAAAGCTTTGGTTGGACACGGCTGCAGTCAACTCCCAAGATCAAACTGTACTCGCTGGAGACACCGAAACAGTTCAATATTTTGCTGAATTCTGTACAAATAACCAAATCAAGAACACTGTCTTGGATGCCACCCACGCATTCCACTCTCGTCACATGAATCCCATGTTAGAAGAGTACCGTATGGTCGCCTCCAAAATTTACTATAACAAAAATCCTACCAGCTGCCAATATATTTCCGGTCTGGATGGTAAACTTATTGAACATGAAGCTATTAACGAGCAGTATTGGGTACGTCACACCAGGGACAAGGTGCAGTTCTTGGATGCAAGCAAGGCTGCGGTGGTTGAAGGTTGTAAAATGTTCTTGGAAGTCGGACCTCAACCAATCTTGTCCAGCTTTACACTTTTGAACAATGAAGGTACACAGTTGACTTGTCTGCCATCAATTCGACGTGGTACTGATGACTGGGCGACCATCTTGAACACTCTTGGAAAGTTGTACTGCGCTGGAGTTCCAGTTGACTGGGAAGGATTTGATCAGTATTACGGAAGAAAGAAGGTGACTGGACTGCCATTCCATCCATTTATCAAAAAGAAATTTTGGATTGAAGTCAATGTTTCAGGAGGCACGCCAATTCATCCATTGCTTGGCTACGTGCTTCCAAATGCATCCACCTCAAAAATATATCAGAGTGATCTGAGCTTGAAGAGCTTTGATTATCTCAAAGACCACGCCATCGGATCAACTGTCGTGTTTCCAGCGGCTGGCTACCTAGAAATATGCTTGACTGGAGGACACTCCAGCGCAGAGGGATTTATGGACACATTTTTGAACCCTACTCGTCCAGTGGCCGTGGAAAATATGAAAATTGAAGCTCCATTGGCTTTGGAGGAATCAAAAACCTGCCAAATGCAAGTTGTTGTGGACATGGACAATGAAAACAAGGACTCGTTGGGATACAAAGTTAAAATTTTCCATTTATTACAAGCTGAGGGCACAACAGTGAGCAAATGGGTTCTTCACGCGTCCGCCAACTTTTCACCTTTGGCGACCAACGTGGAAGAATTCTTTGAACAAAGTAAAATTGAAGATATCCAAAAACGGTGTAAGGAGGAAGAGCCCACAGAAAGCTTATACGAAAAGATTTCTGAAGTTGGTCTAAAATTTGGACCAACGTTCAGAACACTGGAAAAGGTATGGAGTGGAGACAACGAGTATCTGGCTCAGATAATCGACGCTCCTGAGGACTCTGACAAGTATGTCGTTCACCCAACTATTTTGGATGCCATGTTGCAAGCTGCCATGATAATGCTGAGTAAAGACAGAATTAAAAAGAAACTTCATGTGCCTATAAGCATCGGTAAATTCATTTATCTCGGAGGAAAATCAAATGGAGACATGACCTTAGCTAAAGTCACCACTCCAAGTGAAGATGGTTCCGAACCGGTCCTCCTTTCCAGAAAACACTTTATCCATTGCAAAACCAATGGGACAAAGACCACCGCTGTTTTAATGAAAGATGACTCTACTCCAGTTGCCATCATGATGGATATGGACTTTGTGGAAACTACAGTGAAGACAATTGAGTCCATCATTGGTCAACAGAGCTGGCTCATGCCTACACTGTGGGAAGAAGCTTGGCGTCCATCCGCAGGTCCACTTCAGTCCCGTATCAGTCCAGTGGACCTTTCTGTGGTTTTTGATGAGCCAGAATTTACACAAGATATGCGCAAGAATAACTTGATGGAACATGCAGAGCTTCTCTCTGTAGAAAATCTGGAAACCATGCTGTACCATTATATTCTCAACGCTTTCTATGACTTGGGATGGGTACCGACCAAGGGTCAAATTATTTCTGTGGATCAATTCATGACTAAAATGGAAATTCAAGAGCAATATCGTCGGCTAATGAGATATTACTTTACTGTTTTGGAGGAAGAAGGAATTATCCAGCTGAATGACAGTTCTTCTGCTGAGGGAGAGGAATGGACGGTTGTGAAGCTGCCACCGGATGAAAATGGAATCCTCATGAATGCCAAATGTCTTTTACAAGTTATGGGAAGACAGAGTCCTGCAAATATGTCTCTTGTTTCAGAATTAGGCTCTCAACTTAAAGATATTCTTATCGGAAAGGTTTCCCCACTTCCCATTCTTTTCAATGAAGATCCAACAAAGGGCTCAATGGAAAAATTCTACCAAGAACTTAGAGTTCAAAGAAATGTGGAACACATTTCCAGAATCACTTTAAGAAAATACCTTGAAGCCGTTAAAGAACAAAAGCAGGGTACTCTAAGGCTCCTCGAGTTGGGATGCGGTACGGGAGCCCTTTCTGAAGTCCTTATCGAAATTCTAGAAGAGCTCCAACTTTCCTATGAGCTCTATCTTTCCGATATTTCCCAAGCTTTCTTTGTTAATTTGGAAAAGAGATTTGAAAAGAGCAAGAAAAACATTCGCTTTAAAACTTTCAACATCGAAGAAGATCCCATGAAGCAGGGCTTTACCCCTGGCTACTTCGATGGCGCCTTTGCTGGAGAAGTAATTCACGCCGGAAAGGATGTTCGCCAATCCCTAGAAAATGTACGTACCGTTCTGAAGGCTGATGGAATCATGTGGTTAGCTGAAACGCTAACACCGGACAGAAACATCACATTTATTTTCGGTACCCTTGACGGTTACTGGAGATATGAGGATACCGACTTGAGAAAATATCACATCACCCTCTCAGGTGAACTATGGGAAACTACTTTGAAACAATCTGGATTCCAGTGGACCCGAGTATTTGACTGTTATGACAGCAGACACGGAGTAGTCCTCGCCCAAGCTTCAAATGATTTCCTCCATAAACAAATATATACGCCAGCCATAACCCAAAAAGCTGCGGATGAGCCCCCACCCAAAATACCAACCTGGTTGTTATTTACGGAGAACAATGAGCCAATTACAGGTAAACTTGAGAACTATCTAAAGACTGTGCAGCGACGTGTTATTAATATTGAGAAGGGAGAGGTATACTGCCAGCGTAACGGCAACAAGGACCAGTACTCCATCAGGGTTGACCGGAAGTCTGACATGGATAACTTGGTGGATCAAGTGAACAACGAGGATGGCAAAATTGAAGGGATGATATTTGCATGGGCAATGGGTGGAGAAAGGGACCAAGCTAAAATTAGCCAGCCATTTATTTACCTTCTTCAAAATGTCGCTTCCCAAAAACATCCTCCAAGGGTGTACGCCCTTACGAAAGGAATTATCCCAGTAGGCGACTTCGTTTGCCCTAACCCTTCCGCAGGAACTATTTGGGGAATATCTAAAACTTACAGGAATGAATACTCAATGAACTTCTGCAGGGTAATTGACATTCTACCTGACAGAGATAGTGAAGAGGACGCCTACGAAGTGTTCCATGAATTGTGGATGACGGAGTTGGAAACAAGAATTATTTACAGGGACAGATCTCGTCACGTGGCAAGATTTGTTCACGCCAAAATACCAAATGAGGAGCTTGTCCTACCCCAGCTTTGTGACAGGTTCCAGCTAATACATCCCGAAACTAAGCAAATCAGCGATTTGGAATTTGGCCCCTTGGCACCATATCAATTAGAAGATCACGACATTGAAGTTCATGTCAAATCCTCAGCTTTGAATTTCAAAGATGTCCTTAACATTCTTAAACCCACCGAGGAATTCAAGGATTCCAACGCTGTTGGTTTTGACTTTGCTGGAGTTGTGAATGCAGTGGGACCTAAAGTTACCACCAGAAAAATTGGAGATGCTGTTTTTGGTTGTAATTTCACTCAGGGTGCTCTTCCAAGTCATATTAAGGTTCCAGAGGATGCCGTTGTCCCCGTTCCCAACGACTTTACTTTCTGTGAAGCAGCAACCCTACCTGCTGTATTCTCCACAGCTTATTATTGTCTGATGACCATCGCTAAAATGAAACAAGGAGATACTGTTCTTCTTCATACTGCCTCAGGTGGTGTTGGACTTAGCGCTATACAAATTGCCAAGTCTGTTGGCGCCAATGTTATTGCCACCGCCGGAAGTCACAGGAAGAGGGCTTATCTTCGTGCTATTGGCATTCAACATGTGTTCCACTCCAGAAACACCGACTACGAAAAACAAATCATGAAAGCGACAAATGGAAGAGGAGTTGATATTGTTCTCAATTCCTTGACTGGTCCCGGATTCAAGGAGGCATCTTTGGCTGTATGTGCACCCAACGCGAGATTCGTGGAAATGAGCAAGCTGTCTATTTGGAGTGAAGAAGAAGTGAAGACTCGTCGACCTGATGTTGACTACAACATTATCGATTTAACTCAACTTGATAAGGAAACTTGGAAGCAGCTTTTGACAGAGTTGAAGCATCACATGAGCACTGGAGCCATGCAACCCATTCCATACGTTCGTTTCAACTCGTTGAATATTCGTCAAGCTTTGAATTATCTGCAGAAGGCAAAACACATTGGTAAAGTTGTTTGTGTAATGCCGGAAATTAAAGTACAGGAAGGAAAGGTCGAGGTGAACACACCACTATTCAATGACAGAAGTTCATATTTGATTACTGGGGGTCTTGGAGGAATTGGATTTGAGGTAGCCAAATGGATGGTATCACAAGGCGCCAAGTATTTGATTCTTGCTGGAAGAAGTCTACCTAAACCGGAAACAGCAGCGATTATTGAAGGTCTCAATGCAAATGGTGCCCATGTTGTGGCAGTACAAGCTGATGTTGGTGAAAAAGAACAGTGCCAATCTGTTTTGGATATGGTGAATGACCCACAAAATGGTTTGCCTCCATTGAGGGGAGTACAACATGCAGCTGGAGTACTTCATGACGCCATTTTGGTGAATCAAACTTGGGAAAAGTTCCAGGCTTGCTATTGGCCAAAGGTGAAGGGATCGTGGAACTTGCATGAGCTCACCTTGGAGCACAGGTTGGAGCATTTTGTGCTCTACTCCAGCATGGCTGCTTTGATGGGATCCCCAGGGCAAGCTAACCACACAGCTTCAAATAATTTCAAAGATGCTTTAGCCACGTACAGAAATTCAATTGGATTACCAGCGACCACAGTTAACTGGGGACAATGGTTAGAGGTGGGAATCGCCACTGAGATAGAATTGCCAGGAGTAAAGCCACTGACTACGCTTCAAGGTATAACTGCTTTGGACGCCATTATGAGATCTCAAAGGCTCCAAACTGCGGTTATGGACTTTGAGTCATTTGGATTAGCTTGTAAACTCTTCCCAGAGTTTAAAAATTATGTGGACGAAAAGGTTTGGAAGCCTTCGGAAAATAGTCAGGCTTCATGGAATGTCAAGAGTGAAGATTTCTGGGAAGAAGTGGATGCTGAACAAGATCGCGAGGGAAAGTTGACGGTTATCAAGAAATATATCAAGATTCTGTTGCGCCAGGCTTTGAGGTTGGATCCTAGCGAGACCATTGATGATAACGCTAATGTGCAGGATATGGGTGTGGACTCCTTGATGATGGTAACACAATTAATTATTCTTATAACTTAAATTTTGGAGGGCGGTGGAGTGGAGATTTAAATCGAGTTCTATTTTTAATTTAAATAGGTCGAAATGAAAAACGCTGTACAAAATCTGGTTGGTTCACGATTCACCGTCACTGCAGCCGCCTTGAAAGATGCTAATACTACCCAACTATTAGCTGAACGTCTCATGGACTTGATTGAAGGACAAGACGCCACTCAATTAAGTAAGCTTAGTCCGGAAGAACTCCAACAACTTATCAAGGAAGACTCCGAGTTACCCGCCCACATCACCGCTACTGGCGACGCTAAGAGAGTTTCCGAAATTGAAAACATTTTGCTCACCGGTGCTACCGGAAATTTGGCAGCCTATTTCCTTCAACAACTTTCCAAATTGGATTCAGTTAAAAAAGTATTCTGTTTGGTGAGATCACGAGCCCAAAACTCTGCCAGCGAACGTCTTCGCACTTCCATGGAAGAAAAGGGACTTGACACTGAGACAAACTGGGACAAAGTTGAATGCGTGGAAGGTGACATTACAGAGCCATACTTTGGCATGTCCCAAGCTGAGTACACTGACCTTGCAACAAGTGTCGATGCCATTGTCCACTCCGCCGTAAAAGCGGATCACACCGCTCACTACTACAAATCACCAAAGGACAGAAATGACGTCAGAACTGTTAACGTAATCGGCACCATAAACGTTTTGGAATTCGCTGGACACGTGAAAACCAAGCATGTACTTCACGCATCCACACTCCTTTCAGTGACCACCACAAACGAGGAAGATGGCACATTGGGAGAAGCCTGGCCAACAATTGATGACTTTAATAATGTCACTCATTTAGGTTATCCCGTTTCCAAATATGTTGCAGAATTATTAGTCCACCAAGCCGTGGAAAGGAATATACCTTGCAAAGCTATTAGATTTCCACTTATCTTGGGTGATAGTAAAACGGGAAGATTTTCCATGCAAAATAACCATTTCATGATAAGACTGTTCTCCTTCCTGAAAATGAAATGCATGCCTAGTGAACCCACCCCCGCAGTCGTTTTACCTGTAGATGTCTGTGCAAACACAGCAGTACAATTGTTTTTCAATGAGGAAGCCCCATCAGATATTTATAACGTTTCCCCACCACATCCCCAACTTGAACAGAATTTTGCAGCGGTAGCGGAAGAAATGGGATATTCGGTGGACCTCGTGGAGTACGATGACTACATTAAAAAGTTGAAGGAGGATGGAGAAAAATCTCTGTTGTATGTTTTCAAGGAATTGTACAATGATGTTGACTTTGTTAACTCGCTTTACACTTCATCCTCTGTGGAGGCTGTACAAAAATGGTTGCTGGATTCAGAAAACTTTTTTGTGAGTAAGAAGCTGCAAAAGTATTTCCCCGACTTTTATAATCAGGTTGAACCATCTTTTGATATTATCCAGAGAGATTTGAAATATGCAGAGAAAATTGGTCTTTTTGAAAAGTTTGAGCTGGTCAAAGAGATTAAATCTTAGAAAAAAAAACAATATTTTGTGCCTTGTAAGTTGGTTTAAATTTATTATTTTGCCAGTTATTATGAAATTATTTTAGGTTAATGATTTTAGTTTTAAGATATCCCCGCATTATAAACAAAACTATATTTAGACTTATATTTTGGTGACTTGTATTTTGGTGTATTTGATAAAACGACAATGAATAAAAATACTTCTATGAACAAAAAACTCGAGATTGCATTTTTTTAACATGACCACTTTACTTTGTCACCCACGCCACATTTTAATTTAAAGTCTCTATGGGCTAATTTGTCTTTATGGCTTTCTTTTTTAGTTCCTTCTACTTATTGCATTGCAAATCTTTATAATTTTTCAATCTTCCAATCAAAATTTTGTCAAAATGGTTTGGATGATAATCGGTAAATGCTTTTTTTCCTGCTACGCCTCCTGGCGTTTAAATCGTGCCCGTCGTAAACTTAACCGAATCAAATTAAACAACTACCGCAAGTCCCAAGGCCTCCCTCCCATTTACACCCGCTGCCAAAAGATTTCCAACTTTTTTTCCCGTCTATTCCGACCATGTACCATTCGTCTAAAAAAGGCATTTTGTCCATGTTGCTTAAAAGCCGATGAACGTTCCGCCCCTGAGCGTAGAACCTTCCACGAAAAAATATGGGTCAACGGCACCCGAGAAAATCACATTGCCAAAACATTAGGCGGTTTCATAATCGGTGTTCTCCTATCCATCCTAATGTGGAAATCCGCCCACGCAGATGCCATCGGGAAAATTTCAAGCGGAAATGGGGACGACATTGAGCTCAAAGGTCTTCTTGAAAAACAGAGGGAACCATCACTCACCTCGAAAATTGTCATAATTCTTTCCGGAATATGTCTAACATTAGGTTTAGCATTTTCTGAGGCCACTCGCTGTGTACTGATACTCGCCTTTACTCAGTTTTTCACCAACAAAGGCCGCGCCGCTCTTTTAGCCTACACGCTTATCTTAGCCTTATCTGGTCCCGGAGAAAATACGACAACAAATATGGAAATTCTCACGGAAAGTCTAGCATGTGGCCAAGAACTTCTTAAAAATTCCATTTTGGATCTTTTCGCTTTTGTCAAGCAGCCGTTCACTTCCTTCCAAAAGGCTATTAGTCACGTGATAAGTTCCCTGCAAGGTGTTTTCGGAAGGATGCGAGATGAGCTGGAAGTGGTCGTAGAAGCTATAAAGGAGATTATACAAACAATAAGAAATGTCTATCAATCTTTGAAGGATATTGCGAGTGTTTGCGAAAACGAGTTTGGCTCCCCGTATGACAGGTGCCTACAGTCGTTTAGGGAGGCAGAGGACGACTGTCGTCAGAAACTTGGGGATGTGATGGACTTCATGTGCGGCTCGCTTGATGTTTTTGACAGTGTTTGTAATTTTGCAAAGGTCGCGGATGCGATAATGTGTTGGTTCCCGGGGCTTATCAAAGAACATGTTTTTAATCCAGTTGTGGAACGTGAGGCGAATTCTTTAAAAAAAAATAATGATGATAATAACAAATGACTGGTTTCCATTTAAAAAACGTTGCAATTATTTTTTTAACAGACTTCAAGTCGTTTGCACAAGGATTTCGCAAATTTTTCGATGCTCGTCTCAACGTGACGTATAAACTGGATCATCATTTTGAACGGGATAAAACCTTTTCTCAGATATTTGCCTCGATGAAAGATGACATTTTGGGGAGATGTCAGTGGATTTTTGATTATATCAATTGGATAGACTTTACATTAATGTTCCCTGTTCTATTTATAATATTTAAGTGAGAAGATAAAAATTAAATAAAAAATATACATTTACAAGTCAGTAGATAAAAAAGTTAAATGATATTTTAAACAATTACAGAGGACTAACCTACCGTTGGAGATTTTTGAAGAGTGACCGTTACGATAATTACTATTTGTCTGATTCTTTGATTCAGATGGACATCAGAAGAACGGAGGTAGGCGGAGAAAGCATTTTTCCGCTGCGGAATAGAGAAAGGAATCTGTTTGTTGAGGTACAGAGCTAAAATAATATTTTAAAGTGAATAATTAAAAGTGCCAATGCCAATGACCATGATTATGATTAACCAACTTAAAAGTAGACATTTTCTTGGCGAATGGTAAACGAAGAGCGAAAACAAAGAAGATTAGCTATCGTCTTTGTCACGATTGCCTCAATCCAAATTTTGTCATATATCTTTATAGACTATTTACTCTATAAATTCATGGAGTGGATTCGTTTGAACGCTTCAGTCGAGTATCAAAAATGGCATGGTCAGTTAATTATCTTCATTAAAGTATATGAACTAGTTTCAAAAATGAGCTAATGAGATATTATGTTTTAGCTTAGCTCATTTGATTTCAATATTTTTTTTACAGATCCCCTACTAGGACTTCAGGCAACTGTGGAGGGAACAGGTTTCTTGGCTGCCATGTACCGCAGCATTTTAGAGAACTTCAATCCAGTCAATTTTGTTTTGCCTTCGCTGGACACTAGGGAATGTCTTCCAGTCGCTAACAAACCGAATTACCATACTTATTTCTGGATCGGTATGCATTTTCCCTTAAAATTCATGCTTTTATATATTTCCTCGAAAATAATTTGTTAATCATTTTTAACTTTTTTTTAAATTAAAAAAAGTTTTCCTTTTGCTTGCCTGCCTCCTTTTGGCCCTTTTCGAACCTTATGGCTTACGCATCAGACACCTTATCTGTGGCTGGGTTTATCCCCACCGAGTTGCACAGCGTGAAAGATGGCTTTACGTTCACATCTTAACCACTCGAGGCTCCTTCATTTCCTTCGCCAAGAAAACCATTCGAGCCAAAATTGGATTTGGTAAAAGGGCAAAGAACGGTCATATTGCCAAAAAGGCATTCAAAGTGACCTGCAAAGAAAGACTAATTCACAGGTGCCCCATCCTTTCCAAATTTATCGACCCATCCACCACAAAGTGCTTTATTTGTGGCTCTGTAGGAAGTAACGACGACAGAGAAAACTTTATAGACTGCATGGAATGTGGAACTCTCTACTGTAAAGAATGCCTGCAGGACCTGAATGATCAATGTGTCATTTGCAGTAATGCCCTGGACTCGGACATGAGTGACGTGGATGAAGACACATCAGCGACGGAAGATGACTTGGAGCCACTTCGGCGCAATGACGAGGAAAGGGCATTACTTCGGCGAAAACGTTAACAAAATTAACTTCATTTTTTAAGAGTTTACTATTTGTAAAAAAAATGTTCTCTTTATGTCTAGTTATTGTGTAGAAATCAATTTATTATAATGTTCATTAATTAAAATTTAATATCAATTTGATTGATGGTGGTGGTGGTGGGCTACATTTTGACCTCAAGAATAATAATTCCATATGTAATTACTGCCCCACATGTCTGTTCAAAATCCACATATAAAAAAATTATGTATTAATAGAAAAGAGATAAAATCTCATTAAATTATTTTAAATGCTTACTAACCGTAGTTAAAAATCGATGGCTGACCATAAAATATCGACAGTACAATCCCAAGTTATCCTTATCGATTGAGTTGGAGAGAATAGAAAGTTTGAGGCGGTCATCCAAAGACATGTCACGATTCAGATTAAACTGTATCCAATTTCTGAACGCTTCCTGCACCTAAACATTTAAAACGAAATTCGAGAGTGCAATTCATTTTTTAAAGTCCAAATTACCAGCAGTAGAGAAATTTGTTGTTAATAATTTGTAAGTACTGCCTGCAAATTCATACTAATCTATGAAATTCACTGCCAATCCACCAAATCAATGCACTGACAATTAGCCACAAAAGATAATTCACATCCTCTACCATTTGACCCACTTCAGAAAATAGAAATGGGGTTTGTATTGCATAGGTTAGGTTGCAAATGTAGTGTGTAAACATGACCGTTCCGAATACGGTATTGGCACAGCTTGAAATTCTTTTCATTTTCTCGTAAATTCTTATACCCTGAAATTTTAGCATAAAAATTGGGATCATTAATGAATACTACTGATTTTTTTGAAAAAACAGTTTATAAAAATAAATCTCATCACCTCATAAACTAGCACCGTTTCACTTTCCAACGTTTTCTCAACCTCCTTTCCAATTTGCCTTAAGCCCAGAGAAAGTGAAAGCAGCAAAGTATGTGGCATCGAGCAGAAGCATCCACCGTGAAATATTATTAGCTTGAAAAATCCCTGAAGGCATTTCACCATTCCTGTATATATCCAACTTTGATCTCTCACTGCAATCTTTTGTTCAGCTAAAATCCCAAATCTCTTGAAAATACAAATAATTCCGTCGGTCATCATTTGGGCACCTTGAGAAACTGTAATCTGGCCTGTTTGAGAACACAGGTTTGTGATGGAACTGGCAAAGTAGAAAAATACTGGACAAAGCCATACCTGTAATTAAAAATTAAGAGTCGAAGTTAAATCACATGAAGTGTGTCCTTCCCGTGTTAACCACCTAAGAAATACATACACACGTTAAAAAATGCACTGCACATGCAGTCTGCTTCACTCTAATTTTCATTGATATTATTCAATTTTTTTAATCGGTGATTTTTATTGTAATCTGATTTCTAATTGTGGAAACAAAGGCTATGCAGTTATTTGTTGATAACTGAATTTTTTGTATACCCAAATCTCAACTAAATCCTTCCACAAAGCCCAAAGTTATTGCCATTCAAAGATTCCGTTTATTTAACATGGAAAGCAAGTGAGTAAATATCATATTTTTTAAGTTTACTTTGATTGGCAATTTTAACTATTTTCCTATATTTTAGAGTAAAACGAAGGCTATGCAGTTATTTATTGATAACTGAATTTTTCATAAACCCAAATCTCAAGTG
>JAQIWN010002775.1:0-14799 GCA_034699025.1 Entomobrya cf. arborea Gr-Col-00668
CAGCATTAAAAACTACACCAGAACATATAAATTTCATTTAAAATTTCCCTCATGCATTGGGGTATATCCATTGTTAGATGTTAATATTTAAAACGACACATTGAAAGTTGATCACGTCTTCACATCACAATTTTTGTATTCAGGTCGCCGTGTTCTGGAGACTGTTTCTTTTTTTTCTGATGAAGCCTCCCTCCCCTCTTTCCCTGTTGTTGTATCAACATTTATTGTAAAAAAAAGTGGTGGTGAGGCGAATAAAAAATCTGCACGATTGACGACGAGGTGTATTTCATCTCGAGGGGAAAATTGTGTGGGATACAGTGATAAATGTCTTTTTCGACTGACGTCGATAATAAATTACACGACATCTACCCATGTTCTACATAATATAATTTTATACATCTCAACTTAAACAATACTTTCAGCTAGTAATGTAATAAGTACGTAAATCAGAAAGTATGTATCTCTGAGAGACTTTGTTCATTTTTTGTGGTTACTTTTTCTTAAATCTTTCACTACATTCCTCAGTTCTGTCGGTTCTGATTTTTTTTGTGTGTCAAGTAGTCAAGTCAAACAAGACCGCCACCAATTCTACTTTTGTGACTTGGCTTGGCCTCTGAAACCCAGAGCAATAAATGGCTGGAATCCTGGAATATATTATTGTAGCATATTTATAAAAAATAGGGCTTATGAATGCAAAGAATTTATACATTTTGGACAGATAGAGATATAATCTCATCTCTCAACACAGATATCTTTTTTCCTCTTTGAGTACGCCTACATTGATAAAGATACATTGTTGAAGATGAAGACATATTTCATAGGAAAATGTTTCAAAACCCTTTTACGTGGTCATTTATACCTACTTATTTTTTTAGTATTTTTTCTAGACCACTGCAATAAAAGATGGGTGTTGTCACAAAAGAGCAATTAGAACGTGGCATGGACTACGAAGTGTTTATCCAGACGTTTGGTAATGTGATTGAACATTGTCAGTTATGCGCTGCGGCGGTTTGGGCTCAACAGCCATTTAAAAGCTTGATGGATTTACATGCTGCTATATGTAGATTCGTTGATGAGCTTCCAACAATAGGTGATCTCAGCATTTTATTTAATGAAAAACATATTTGCTTTATAGACATGCAATTTATAAGGACTAATTTTTATTTTTAAAAGGTCGTGAGGGTATCTTAAGATTGCATCCGGATTTAGCTGGGAGGCTGGCTCAACAAGGCTGCTTAACGTCGGAGTCATCTAAAGAGCAACTTTGTGCAGGGCTTAATGAACTCACACAACAGGAGCGATCAGCTCTGCAAGAAAATAATACAAGGTTTGTAGTTTGTACACTAAAATATAAAGTTAGCAGGTTTTAGCGGAGATGAAATTTTAGGGAAATGGTTTGTGGGCGATTTTCACTAAAAATTAGCTTGCTGCCATCTAATGGTTTAAAGAGAACTTTGTATCCATGCCATTTGTCTTGCAAGTTTGATGAACAAAGGAAAGTTCAAAAACTTTGATTTCAATCCCAAAGAGGGTGTTTATTGTTCTCATGTAGTAGAGTCCAGTCCAGCAACAAAGTACTTGTATTTTCATGAAAAATAATCGTGTTACTGATCTCAACAAAATGTTTCTAGTCACTACCAATTCTTTTTGGTTAGTTTGTCGAGTGAAATCGATAAAAATGAATTTTGTGTTGTGACGTGATTGATTATTAGAACATGACAGTTATAATTTATTAGTTTTGAAATGAATGAACTCATTAAAAACAATGAGTCATGAATTATCTGGAAATTTAATGTACTATATATACGTATATTATGCATATTGGATTAACTATTTTTCTTATTCCTGTTCTTGAGGTGAGGAAGTTCAAATGCCCCAAAATTTTACACTTGTTATCCAAATTTCCTTGATTGGAATTTTTATTTACAACCACATGTATCACAGTTACAACGATAAAGCAAGAAAACTTTAATTCCAGAAGTAAATGATATATTATTGACGTCTTGCTTCCTAATATTAAATGTCTCATATTTGTCGCTCTTCGTGTTGCTACAGATACAAGGAAAAATTTGGATTTCCATTTGTCATATGCGCCAGGGAGAACAAGAAACAAGCCATCATAAATGGTATTAAAACACGACTTGAAAATGACAAGGATAAGGAGTTGGCAACAGGAATTACGGAAGTGAAAAAGATAGCGTTTTACAGACTTCTCGACATCGTTCAAACAGATTAACACTCAAAACTTCAACAAAATCAACAGGAAGTCAAACTTTAAATGATTAAATGTCTTCGTTACAATTCAGTCCAGTGATGGCTAACTCTGGACACTTTTTTCATTTTTTACATACTAACAACATTGAAAATATATATAAATGCAGTCAGTTGACAGAAAAAAAAACACAAGCGATTTATCATAGCAATAAAAACAGATCTGTAACCAAATATAAATACCCATATTTATATTCTTGCTTTTTTATTGACTTTGACCACCACAAAGCCTGTATCATCTAAATGTAAATGTAATGTGATTACTATTGATGCCTTGCGTTCTGGGTACAAATTTGATTATTGTGATTCATTCTTGATTAATTATTAAATCATATTTTATCAGGTCTGCCCTCACACACCTTAAACAACCCTTTGTTGTATTTCAGGAGCAATTAATCATTTGTCGTATGGAGAATTAATTTTAAGTGGTCATTTTCTTTCCAGTTTATAAAATAATAAAAAATAAAGTGCGCTGGCTGAATATTAGGCAATGCTTATTTATTTTAATCAGCAACCATCCACATTATTTTGACATTGCAGTAACAAATTGAAATAATAGTGGTACTAGATAATTAATATGCATAACTTAAGCCGTTAGTGTTTTAATGCCACCAAAGAGCATAAAAAAATAAATATGCTGGGTTTTATTTTGGGCAAGCTCATTTCCATTTCCATTTCCACCACCACCACCACCACCACCAAGCATACAAACACGGACCACCAATTTTCATTTCATCTATTTCGGTAAATATTTGTTTTGCAAATTGATGTTATTTGTCAACTCATCTATACCACGACACTCACTTTAGTTACATTACAAGAGACACTACAAAAACCCTTTCTATTGTAATAACATCTCTGTTACTTGTAAAAAGGATGACAATCAACCACATACTCCCACACCACCACAGGCTTTATTTTTTATTACAATAATTATTATAATATTCTTTTCGCGTATTCCTCTCCTCATGCCATGTTGTTCCATAATCCTATTAATAACAAAACCACTACAACTACCATCGCCCTTCCTTTTCTAAACATCCCGATACGAAGTGAAACGAAATGTTACAGGCAAACAAACATCCAAAAAAGCCCCACGCCACCATGTAATTTGAGATAAAAGTAATCATATTTTTTACTTTCTGTTTATTCATTGTATTTTGGAGCCTTCTGTCACTATCCAAACCTTTTTTTGCGATTGTGGCATGATTTCATCTTTATTTGCAGAAAGCAGAATATTTACCACATTTCTTATGATTTTATTTTTCGGTTAAAGCTGTCCATATTAGGTTTAGTTTCATTTTCAACTCCACAAAACAGGGCATAAATAGATTTATTGATGAGTTGTGGTGGTGTCAATGGACCACAAACTTGACATGAAAATTTGACGGTGAGGTTTTCCAGAAATTGGAGTGCATTTAATAAATCCATTATTTTATCATACATCAATATTTAACATTTATGTGGCGATGACATAAAGAGTGCATTTTAAAATAGGAATAAAATGCATTCACTAACAACGCACGTGCAACTTTCCTTTCAAAACGGCCATTGGTCTTTCGGCTCCTGCATTTGACAATCATGCTTTTAGTTTATGAGTGCCTCAACTGTCAAATACATTGTAATGACAGACTATCAATTACAAAAATTGATAATTTTCAATAATTGAACTTAACATAGGTTAGGACTTACGATTAGAGATGTAATTTAAAAAATAATAATTCATTTTATTGAGCATACAGCCATCGAATGTTATCCCCGTATGTTGCATGTATGCATAGATTTATACAAAGTGATGGGCTAATATATGATACATTAATTACAACAAAAAAATGATTCTCATTCCACACGTGTACAATTAAAAGGAGGAAAAGGGGGCAATATGTTCTGATTTATTTTTTTATTATGTTGCCCACATCTAATTCATGCAACTCGTGTAACCCATAAAAACCCGCAATAATATCATAGTGCATAAAACCCTTTTGTGTGCATAATGATCTTCGTATTTATAGTATATACATGTAAATATGAAGAACTACTGAAACATCGATGTCAAAAATGTTAATTCAATTTAGATAAATATAATAATAAATGTAACAATGATCGTTTAACTTTAAAAAATAAGTGAATACTAAAAGTTTATAATTAGTTATTATATATAATGCAATTTAATAGATAGACCGAGTCTTTGAAAGGTTCCCTTGCAGCTCATCTAGCGAGTCAAGTTGCGGTCCGAGGTGTACCCCATTTTACATGACAACGACAGTTTGGGATTTGGGAAATGTGGATGTAGTGGTGATGTATGTGCTGATGATGATAAAAAAAGTAAAAAAAAGATCATCCTGTACGTTGCATGTTTAATGCTGATAATGATAACGAAACCATTTTTCATACATTGAACCAAGTCATAATTTTCCAATTCCTCCGAGCCGAATAGGCATGTAATAATAGATGTAGTATTTTGCTTAATGTTCATTCAAACAAAGAGTACATATCGCTACTGTCCAGTATCCATAACATTAAATGACATTAATTCAGCTTATATTTTAGGATATAAACTCTTTCTATTGTTCCATAAACTGCTTGTCCATTCCACTGCCCATTCCACTACAATGCTGCTGCTGAACTGCACTGCAAGTTTTTCAAGCGTCATCATATCATCTCTGCAAAGTTTGCGTACAACTTAAACCGCTGCAAAAAAGTACTACAGTAGAAGATGCAGAGCCACATGAGTAATATTCATGAATGTAATGGAATCATGCTTAATATATGCATGAATATGGCATAATATAAAATGAAGTTTGTCTATAGTTTACTTTGCCAACAAAACAGAATGACTGAGAGTGAGAATTTTTATTATAGTGCAACCAGTGCCAGTGATGTTGTTACGACGATGATGATGGTGGGTGCTGCTGTTGGTATAGTGATTTTGGAAGAACGAAGTTCCTCTGGTAATGCTCACTGTTACATGAGACTACATAATTGAAGCGCTTATAAGCTGGGGAGTCATCTCATCAGCACTGATCGCAAAATTTGTAACTTGACTTGGACCAGTTATTTAGTAGGCTCCGAGTCGTTCTGTTCTGACGATGTTGGTGTGTTGTTTACTCGGAAAGTACGTCTTTTATGGATATATTTGTATTAGCTACATATATTCATTCTGACAAAGTGAACCAACTAGTAACTACATAATATTATCAACATAATATCAGCAACAAGTTTTCTTGCAACGAGGAGATGTCCAGTTATTTATAATCTCGACCAAAGAGCTTTTCACTGTATTTTTTTTAGATAAGGTGACGTACACATCTTCGCAGATGTGATACACATGTACATACGTAAAGTTCCGTTCTACAAAAAAATACAATCGATACGATACAATTCATACCCAAACCCAAATCAACTTCCAGGCAAGTGAAGGAAAACAACTGCTTCTTTGAAGACATTCACAATATTTATCCAGCTCAAGATCAAACTACTAAGTAATTGTAAAAAAAATAAGTCATCTAATACAAACAGTGATAATGAGAGTGTGGCAGGCAATCAAATGTGAAGTGCATTATGTGATCTCCAACTTCCGAGCTTAACATTTTTGGCGTGTAATGAACCTCGCCTTGTAATACTTTTTAATAATCAACGAAATTTCAGTTTTATTTTTGGTATTCATTATTTCTACTCAGTAAAAAGCCCAAATTAAAGAAAAAAGTTTTTGTTGTAATTCCTTGTACGTCTGCTTGCTTGGAAAAATAGATACCTTTAAACCATACACATATTATTATAACCAATTTTGTTTTGCTAATCCCAAGTATTGTCATTGTCTCGTTTACTCGCTCGTCCGAACAAATTCATCTCTATTTGCCCTTTTGAGTGTTTAGCAAGACTACTTGTGACTTGAGTGAGCGTGACTATGACGCGATAGTAAACCCTAAATTAGTAAAACCAACATTTAACATGTATTGTCGTCATTCGAATCGACCAAGGCAAGGTAAATAAATTAAATGAATGGTGATAGTGATGGATGACATGAAATTTTATGCGTAGGATTATGACAATTTGTTCTATAATATATACAGTTGTGTTAGAAGCATTCTAGCTGGTGAAAGCAGACTCGGCTAGACTGCTTGGTTTGTCCAGGCGTTGCGTTGGGTGGTATGCAGGCTTGAAGACAGGAAACCATGAAACACTTTGTCTTGAAAATGAAACAACTACAAGAGTAATTTTATCTACAGTTTAATCATAATTGTTTGGTAATTTTTATGGTTTCCAGTTAACTACATCAAGGGCACAAAGCAGACAGACTAGAGATCAAAAACGTCAAGTGCAAAGTTTTCTTTGTTGTGATCAGTGAGAAATAGTGGGGGCAATTATTTATTTACCGAAAGCTTGAGAGATTCAGTTTACGGAAAAGCCAATATGACATTACGAAAGCTTAGTTGACATGCATAAATACATTGATTCATGTTATGTATGCATTAGTTTGTTTGAGCAAAGATTACTTGGAGGAATATTGTTGATGCAAGGTTTCCTCGTTTTCTAATGAACCTATATATTTCAATTCAATATTGAATCACGTCACCAGATTCAGTGTATAGCGTGTTAACGTGGTCGTTCTCAGTAGTTATGCTAGCCTGAACAGTGTAACATGCAATTTAATTATTTCTGCGACGATGATGACAACAAAGTGACCATGAGTACGTAATTATTACTTTGGAATGACTACGGTTGACAAAATCATAAAACGGAACGTGTTCGTCTTGGGACTCAGAATCAGTAAGTTAGTAAGAGTAAAAAATACAGAATAAACTATCCATGTCCAAATTTTCATGGAGCCTGGTTTTCTGGAATGTTTCAAAAGTTGTCAAATGAAAGATTTAGATCTAAATTATCTTTACTGAAATAAGAAAAAAATGCCACAATTTAAGTTGTCAAAGAGAAAAAAGTGTAAGACATGTAGTGACCAAAGTTTTAGTTTAAGTGAAAACGTTCAAAGGCAGTGTAAGATGGAACAACGACAGGAAAGACGAAACCATGGAAATGGAACGAAAGTCATGAATATTGCAATTTTCGTTGCCATAATTATAAATTGTAAGTATAATGATATATTATGCATTTAAAAATATAGTAGCATGGTTGTATGGTGAAATGGTTTAATATGTATGTAAATCGGTTACAACGGCTATTAATTTTTTTGAGGTTTATCATGCAAAAACCAATAAAAATTTACTGTAGCATTTTTTTCATTTTTTTACGTACAAACATTATTCCATCAACAATTAATTGTAAATATAGCACGGGAACGGGAAGTGGCAAAAAATAAATTTACACTTTGTGTGTGCTGGAATAGGATAAGATAGTAGATAAAAATGTAAATTGTGTATTTAAGCAATCGTGTTGGTACTTGCAATGCAGTACAATCATACAATGTAGTGACATGAGTTTAAAAAAGTCAATACACTTAAAATGTGAAAGCTTAAAAACAATTTGTTAAAATGTTTGTTCATTTGTACATGAAACTACGCTGCAAATTTCCCTATTACTTTTACTTGAAAAATATTGTCAGTGTGTAAAACTTGTGTATCGACTTATACGCACGAGTGTCCAGTAAGGTGCAGCAAGTAAAGTAAAGGGAAACAAGAATATCAGAAGCGAGTGGTTTGCAAGAAAAGGAAAATAAGTAAATAAATTCTAAAAAAATCCAACGCCTGCAATAAAACCACAACTAAATATTTGAACTAAAACAAGCCGATTTTTTTTCTTTTAAAACGCTGTAATATAAAGTAGGCGGTAAGATGGCATCCATATAGTACTTACGTCATTTGGTAAAATTTTCAAATAAACAGAAAACTTGAGAATAGCAGGTTATGCTGCAAATTATAGGGAAATGCTCATGCATGGGGTAAGAATAAATAAACAAATTTTTGTCGAGCATTTTATGTGAGCAAACCCAACAAAGTTCAAAATTTTCCCGAATGGCTTGTTTTTGCTTATCCACTGTTCATTCATAGAAATCCATCTCCAAAAATCGGACATGTACATCCGTTGCTGATACTTTATCTTCTCAAACATTATTTATTTGGTAAAGCTTTGTATGTGCAATAAAAAAATCAGTTTTCCATTCATTCAATCGTTTAGTATTTATTTGTGGTATGATTCGGTAAAATACGCACTGTTTAATGTTTGTTGATAAAAAACGTAGATACAGGAGAACAGAACGTAAAATTAAAAATATGAAGATTTGAGTTGTTATTCTCCATCTTTTAATTTCCAGTTACATTACTTGACCTACTTTATGTTTTTCTCCAATTCCCTTCCCTCAATTTATTTCAAGAGAAATTCTTTCTTTTTGAGCTAATTTTTTTTCTTGGAAAAGATTAGCCAATTTCCAGTCTGCAAATACAGATTTGTACGCTATAAATCTACGCTTAATATTCATGCATCTTGGCATAATGATGGCTATAATGGTAAAAAAAGAACGCAAAGAACCCACAGTGCAGTACCAGGCTAAGTGACGTAAGATATGTACATAAATTTAGTAGGTTTATTTTCGCAATTAATAAGCATCACAAGCAGCAGTGGACAAACATCTTTTTATCATTTGTAATATACTAATGGCTACAGACGGCCATATTACCTAATTTGTTTAACCATCATCACTGTTCATATTACTTAACTTATTACATACAATCCACCTTATCTTCCTCGCAGCGACCTACAGTTGATCTTGCAAAAGTGTTCAGAGATTTATTGAATCTCCCCTTCCATGTCATATAATTTACTTGGATTTGCAAGCTGGGATAAATATCTGGCCATAGGGTTAGGGTGATCTGGTAATCATCTTTTGGAGCCGGCATTAGTCATCTATCATCAATCATCATTACCAAAATAAATGTAGGGTACAACTATCATCGTTAAACACTTCGTGATGCTTAGTTGAAGTAATTTTTCAATGCATTTTTATTCTATGCGGAAAAATGGAATTTCCTGCTAAAATAATGCAAAAATTCGCCTAGCATAGCAAACATAAAAGTAGTAATTATCGCATCAGCAATTTATAATGAGAGGTAGGTGGGTACATGTAAACGGTAGCAGGACCTGTCCAAGTGACAAGTCACTTCTTTAGGATTTTTTAAAAAACCATGCAAAAACGTTTAAATTTCAATTCTTTAAAAAAATGCCTGAGATTAATCAGAAGGCATAAAGTGACGTACGACGATGTTTTTTTTTTGTTTCTTACATTCAAACACAAAACGCAGAGCATCAGTCAGTATTTTGCACACAATTAATTTGCATAGCAAACGTATATATTCACATACATAAACCCAAAACCACTCATTTTGTAGTAATTCTCATTATTTGTAGCTTACGTTTACCTTGAAAGTTCAAAGTAGCATATCATCGCTGTGTAAAATTCTGTCCAGCTTCAATATGGACTGTTTGAAGTTTTCATGTGAGTGTGAAATGAAGAAAGAGTCAAGTTGATTTTATATTTTACAGAGAACATATTACACCAGCAGTGCAGTGCTGAATGCCACATTGAGCAAACTTTGTAATATTTTCAGTGTCTTAGTCAGTTGAGATTTAGTGGAAGATATATGAACAGACGCTCTTTTTGGATTATAAAAAACGCAAAAAATATGTCCCGGTCGAATGGAAGGTGCTTAACAGTATGGTATGGAGTACGCTTTGTGAATGTAGCGTAATGATATTATGTGTGTATGATCTTTGTGGGATAGTAGTTAAAGTAGCATCCCATGAAAACTTTCAAGGTCAATCAGTTGTAGTCTAAACTAAAGCGTACATACAATACGCATCACTCACCAGCTCATATGATTGCTAAAACATGATGACTTGTTTGGATTTACAGATGGAGATGTTAGATGACTTGGTTATGAGTGTTATGGCTACTGAGACCAAAAAGTAATAGGGAATAGGGAAAATGTGTTACGTTTTTCATAAACAAAAACCATTGTTATAGGCAGGTGAAAAAAATAAAGAGTTATACATGTGGTACATCTTTACACTACTTACATACTTTACATCTTATGCAAAAAAAAGTTACGAGTTACTACTTACGACTCGCATTTTGCATTGCATTCCTACATGAAATAAAACTTCCATAAACAAACTATTTTTTATGCACAATTAAGTACACTGCACACATATTTAATATATTGTGTACATTCAAATGATAATCTGACTGGGATCTCTGCTGGTTTTCCCACAATTGACGATCATGGAATATTAATGGATGCCATTCACTGCTGAATGAAAAGTAATGGAAAACACGATACCTGAATTAAGTAACATTAAAATTTGAATTTGCACACAGAATAACATTACTATTACTACCTGTTGATATTGCCAGGGGCTCACGAACCTCATATGTACAAAAATAATCTCTGTTGAACGATTAACACTGTATATGACCACCAGTTTTAAAATGTTTACAAAGCTTGCAATGAGAATTGTAATTTGCTAAATGAGCATGTGTTTATATTTTAGTAGCCACTTCAAACTTAGATTGTGTAAATTGTTATGACCCTAAGAAATGAGTGTTTCGCGGTAAATTGTTAAATGTGGACAAATGAAATGTTACAGCTACTTTTGGATTGATGAAAATGTTACTTTAATTTAGTTTTTTAAACTTCAATCATTCATAACTATGTTCGCTGTATCATGTTGAAGTTCTACTTTTCACATTCGAAATTCAGTAACTACAATTGAATTGTCAGTCAGATTGAACGGATGTTACATTTTCGTTTTTATGACTGTTTCCATCATCATTTTGTCATATTGTCTGCTTAAGTAACGTAAAAGTTAGAATATATTGTGATCTTAACTAACATGTTTCGATTTCCGTCTTTTGACAAACGAGAATTCGTTTATCACAGCAAACGCAGTCATTGCTCATTTCTTAGTCATCAGACATAATAGTCATAACTTTCTCACATAAAAACATCCGGTGCATTTAAGCGATAAAAACGGATGATGAATTATGAATTATCATTCCAAAAACACACATCTACTCTTTGACACTTGATGAGTTCTCAATTCATAAATATACTTTGTTTTAAAAAAGCTTTATAAATACAGAGAGAAGAGATGCAATTACAGATGAATTAGAGAAACTACATCACTAACTGATTGCGAATGAATTAAATATGAAAAAAATTAACATGCATTTTCACCTAATGCTACATTGTATTTATCAGCTAATTTAAAAAAAAATCAAATGTGTAAACTTCAGTTGAATTAATTGTTGTATGTAATTCTTTTATTTTTTAGTCATTGCATTGCCATGTTCAGCAACGTCAGTCAACTCTCCAGAAATCATACGTGAAAGTACGTCAGATTCCATAACAGTGGACAGTGGCGAAGATTTAAGGTTGACGTGTCACGGCGACAAGCCTCTTACATGGATACATGGTGGTAGTGCGGTAAGTTAACAATAAATGAAACGTTACGATTGACTTAATTTTTTAGAATTTTAGGAGTTTTTATTGAACAAGTATTTTGTTTGGTACTCATTTTTACAAAAATGGATTATTGAGGAAAAACAATGATAAATGTCGAATCCTCAAATCATGCGTATTATTGGATGTTATTTAAATGTATTATTAATGACGATTGATTAAAACAGTAATTTTGAGAAGTCATTTTCAAGATAAAAATTCTTCTGTGTAAAAAATATTAACACCATGATACCTATGACTGTCTCATAGTTCTTAAAAGATCCACGGGTCAACGTAACCTCTTCCCCTGGAGATCGCAGAAATTATACTTCAACTCTTACACTCTCTAATATCAAGGGAACTGATGCAGGAGAATTCATTTGTAGTTACAACAGCAGCATATCTAGCAGTTCGGAGGATCTTGTGACTTTGGACATTGTTTACGTTTTCATAAATGGTAAATTACTCACTTTTTACAGATATATAATTGTATTTTCCTAATTTAACCAAATTTAATACATAAGTATTCGGGGTAAATAATGCTTCATGATGAGTGCCAAAAACTAATTAATTTTCGCCACAAAAATAGCTTTTTTAATTAATTAGAAAGCTACTAAACTAGCAAATGGGAATTGGGATATTTGTATCTGGCTTCGGGTCGGGTGACAGTTTTCTGAAGCGTTTAATCCAGACTTTTGAACTTCTGACATCAATTGCTACTTATTACTTTGGTAGATCCAAATAACTTGCTGGTTACATCCGATCCCGTTGTTAAATCATATGCGGGATCAAACCCAGTTTTACCTTGCCGACCGAGCTTTCCTGAAGTTAAAATAGAAATTTTAAATTCTACAATGAGTGAAAAGGTAGCTACTGGACAGCAACGACAAAAAAATAACAAATAAAACTGAAAAACAGAATACCGTCTCTTATACAAGCTTATAAATGAAATTTGATAAGTTACCTGATTTCATACGTAGATAAATTTAACTGATGATAACTACTCCCAAAAGAAGGGACTCACTCTGCGATCCGTGCAAATTACGCAAGATAGTACTTTCTTCATTTGCAGAGCTACGTACAAAAATCATGAAAATTCTACAATCTTAAAGCTCCACGTATTTGGTACATAATGAAATTTTGATTAATTAAATTTGCGATACAGCTTGGCTCCTATTGATTTTCTCTTTCTTAATGTTGGTTTTGTCAAGAATTTATCATCTTAATAGGCCAGTACGATCAATTATTTGTACCACTGCAATGCATTGTGGTGACTTTGACTGGCTTTACTATCCATAATCTTTTCTCTTAATTAATCTATTATTAGTATATATGTGCATATATCATCCTCATTATCTTGCGACATTTCTTATTTTGACGCCTGACGTGATCTTGTAAAATATATATGATGCTATGCTATTATTACTTATGAATATTTGACTATAAACATTATACTGTGATTGTTCTGTGAAGTCATGCCGTGTTTCAAAGTTTCAATCATTGTAAATCTTGCTTTCTATTCTTAAATTTCTCTAAAACTGTGTTATTGTTAAAACGAAAAGAAGAAGTAATAAGTTTTAATGCTTTCTCTTTATCCAGCACCGGTTAATGCTGAAAATAATATCCAAATGACCATCACCGATGGAGGCTCGATATCGGTGGGTGATACATTTTCGATCGTATGTTCCACGGAGCAAAGACTTCATCTATTCTTTAGACTAAATATAGCTACTCCAATACCGCATGTAAGTTTCAAGTCTAAAATATATATATACAGTAGATACAATGTACAAATGCAACAAAAAAGCTATATCATTACGATATGTTCATTCATTTTAGGGATTATCGTAATACAATTTATTATATACAGTTCCTTAAAAATTCATTTGCTTGAAAATATTTTTATTTATATATTTGTAAAGGATGACCCTAGAGTTACAGATCTTCCAGGTCAATATACAGCGGATTCACGACCCAACTACAAAAAATGGACAGTAGAGAAAATAATAAAAAATGCACGTAAGGAAGATGCGGGTAAATATACTTGTAGCATCGATGCCAGCGGTGCTAGTCTGAGAAATAAGACAAAAACCGTAAAAATTTATGGTATGTGAACATAATATGTTTCTAATTTACGCAACGTGTGAAGCAAATACCTTTAATGCTAAAAAATGTAAAAATTGATTTGGTAAGACGCATGAAAATTAAAGAAAAAACTGGTTTGTTGTTGTTTTAGACAAAGGAGAATCATTTTTAGATGCATTTGCAGGAGTAACTAACATTTCAGCTCGTTACGGTGGTACGGCCAGATGGATCCTTAATATAACCAGCTATCCCTTAAATTTTGATTATTCTTGGCAAAATAAAAATGGCGAGGAGTTACGTTCCGATAAAACCAATATACATAGATTTCGTGTAGCCAACACTGGAAAACATGGAGAATTCACACTGGAAATTTACAGTGTCACTTTACAAGACATGGGTCCATATAAATTCTATGTTTATCTCAACGACCACCCACAAGAGCGCAAAACTTTAGATCTGTACTTGACCGTTACATGTATGTAATTCGGTTTTTAGAACTTGAATCTTTCTACACACATCAAGAACTTGCCCAATTTAATAATAATTACTTCTCTCTTAGCACCTCCTGTTTTAAACATTGAATCGGATGTCCCAGCAGAATCTCCCATTAATTGCATGTTTAAGGAAACATGCACAATCAGTTGTAAAGTGGAGGGAAATCCTCAACCGGAAAGTTACTGGACCTGGCGACGGTGCAGCTCCACCAGAAGTTGCGAGGCCATCAAAAATATAACGGAAACTTACAAGAAACAGATCGAACATGGTATCATCTCATCGATTGAGTTCAACGGGACGCATCATGGAAACTACACATGTCATGCTAAGAATAGTCGATTTCCTAAAGAAGTTTCCATCACTAAACAAATTCGTATAGTTGGTAAGCTCACAAACAATTGATAAACAATTAGAAATATCTGGCTAGTCAACAAATATGTAAATGGAAATACGTGTTCAGATTACCCCGGTACTGGTGCCATCTCGATAATTAAAC
>JAQIWN010002776.1:0-14797 GCA_034699025.1 Entomobrya cf. arborea Gr-Col-00668
TTTACTAATCCTTTCATTTTTTCTATATTTGATGTCCCATTAATTATTGTTTTGACTAATTGTAGTACTGGCTTTGCTGCTTTTAATCCAAATGGAAGTCCCTGAAGTATATCGTTATCATTTTTATCGATATTGACCGTATCTTTTTCAAATTGGACCACAGTTTTTATCATCTCATTCATAGATTTCTCAGCTTGATTTAATTTACTAATATCCCTTACACCCAGTTGTCCGTTTTTATCACTGATCGATTTTGTAATTGATTCTAAATCAGTTTTTGTCAAATTTGCTAATGTTCTAACTTCCTGTAAAACGTTTCCAGTTACTTTATCCACTGCTTCCAACACCATTTGGTTTTTCCTTTCTAGGAAATCTATTTGATTTCTAAAATAGTCATCGTTTTGAAGACCAGTCAAAGAATTTTGGAATCCTGCTGGTAGCTCTAACGGTTTTTTATCTTGTTCGGATATTGTTGGTGATCCTACAGCACTCTTTGACAGCCCAAGTCCCACGTTTGCTGCAAGACCAACGGCTGGTGCTGCTAGTCCTACACCTGGTACTAATGTAAGCAGCAAGGAAATTATTGTTGTCACGGTATTTACTACACCAAAAATAATATCTATTGTTCTTGCAGATTCCATTTGTTTCACAACTTTGTTTTTCTTTTCAACATCATTCTTAGCGGCTTCCAAGTACTCATTTATTTCATGAACAAGTTTTTTATTCGTATTCTCCAGCTCATCAAAAGAGTTGTCAATTGCAGGAATAACAGTAGTTTTGAGAAGCTGACCGGCTTCCTTTATTTTTTCGCTTAATTTATTCCCAAATATTTCACTTTCCCTTTGAATTGCCAATTGTCTCTTAGAAGCTTCTAGTGAGTTCATTTGGATAATAAGTGAATCAAAATATTCCTTCGTTTTTATCACATTCAATTGGTTTCCAGATATTCGGAATGAAACCATTTTACTTAGAACTGTACCGTAAATTATGTTCAGCGCAATTCTATCCTGTTCCGAAATCTCCCTTGCTAATACAAAAGTTTCTGTATAGTTCTTAAGTCGAATAAGAAAATTTTCATAATACGTTTGGTATGCGTTTTGTTTAGAACCAAGGACATTTCCCATTTTAAAAACTTTTTCCTCCAATTTATTTAATTCCACAGCGAAAGAAATAACTGACATTTTTGCACCAATTTCTTTATTGGTGTCCAGCTTTTCCACAAATTCTTTGAAAATCTCTGAACTATCCTCGAAGAAATGAGTTTTATACTCATTTATTACTCGCCATGGTTCGAATTTCGATACAATATTATTTTTATTTGTTGAACATCCTTTTCCTATATTTCCACTGCTACCATTTTTTCCTGAATTAAAATTGTCAGTGTAATAGCTACATGATCCCACGTCCCAATAATTAAAAAGTTTACATGCGTAATAGTCACCGCTAAAACCTCCAATACCACCTAATCCACCTACACCCGGATTTCCACACAAACCTTCCTTACTACTAATTTCTATTTTTATCCTTGATACATCGTTTTCATTCAAATGAAATATTTCAATTTTCCCTTGACGTCCAGGTAAACCACTATTTCCACCACTTCCTCCATTCCAACCATCACCACCAGTTCCTCCTAACCGTGTATAGTATTCTCCACTAGTAGTTTTGTTACCGGAAACACATTTATCAACTAACTCGCCATATTCACCTGGTCGTCTATTTGCTCCTTTTAATCCAAATTCAAATCCTTCTAATCTTGGATGACATCTGTCAAAGTTATAACTTTTTACAAAAGGTCCCCAAGTATTATAATCTTCGGCTCGGTTACCACGTCGTCCAATATCTCCATTACCACCCATCTGACCATTTCCCCCGTTACCTCCATTGGCACTTATATACAGTGAATTTGCGTTTTCGATGTTTGAATAAATTCCTAAGAAGCTTCCTGCATTTCCGCCAGGATATCCGTCCTTTCCATTTTTCCTATTTTCATTAGCACTGTTAACTGATTGAGCTTGGGGCAAATTTAAAGGTAGAACGCCATCAAGAACAAGCTTTCTCTTTCCAATCACTTTCCATATTGGAGCAATTATATGAATATTAAGCTCTTTTATTTCTAAGCCCCCAATTTCCTTTTCATTGGCCATATAATTAATATCAGTATCAATATAAACTCGTTCTAATGCAAGCACACTTACTTCACTTATGTTATTCTTTCCTTTGCATAATGTAGGCCAAGTTGATTTGTCCATCAGATCGCTTAACTTCAAATTATTTCCGAACACCATTAAATGCATTTTTGCAACGTTCACTGATGATTTCACACATTTAAATTCGTTTTTGGGCAAAACACTACGCATTATATTTGCTAGATATTTTCTTTCTTTCTGTGTTGTTTCTTTCCATGATAATAAACTAAATGGTGAAATTGAGGTCAAGTTGTTTTTCGAAATCCACTCAATAATTTGTGCATCACTGTTTATATCATCGGCTTTTTTAACATTCAACAATATTGATAGCTGACTTTGCTTAGAATATTCAACTAGTTCATATTTTGTCGTATTACAATGGCCATAAAATTCTGTTGCGTCACCCAACATGTTATAGAATTTAAGGGAAGTTTTGTAACAAATTGAGAAAAGTCTAGATAACAGGTCACGACGATTGGATAGCTTTACAAAAAAATCAATTCGACTTTCCAGCTCAAAAAAAGTTTGAATATACGAACATTTCATATCTAATCCTATTTCCTGGTACAGATTTTCAACTTGTTTACTTAAAAATCTTTGTGTAGGGTCGTTACCATTTTTTATAGAATTCCCCAAAACGACATCTTTTATAACATCCAATATCGTATTTGTACGATTTAACATCTGTAGACTCCTTTCAAGGCTTTGATCAAGTGTCTCATAAAATATTTTCTTAAATCGTGTGCTCATATCATTAGCAATTAAAGCCACAATTTTCTCAACTTTTACAAGGGTACTTGGGATAAATTCCTTTTCCAGTTTTTGATAATATTCTGATTTAAAAGTAAACTGAAAGTCGTCTGGTGCAACGGGAGTATAAACTAACGTTTCTGCATATATTTCAGTGATTTGCTGTCTTGCTTTAACAACTGACGTTATGACACTTAGAGGACCGCATTTATCAGGGTTTCGTAAAAAATACAGTTTGACAGGTGCCGGATGTCCTAGTTCACTTTCAAGTATTGATTTCACAAGTCGAATTTTCAATTTTAGCTCTAATCGTTTGGCCAAATTCCCTTCACTTTTTAGTCCATTAATTTGAGTAGACAAATACCATTTTAAAAATTGGTGAATTTCATTGAGAATAAATTCATCACTGTTGTATTCCTCATCGGCCTTGTAGTTGTCAACTTTAGTCACCACAATGCTAATAGATTTATCAAACCGTTCTAAATTTTTGAATAAACGAACAATGTTATTCGCCAATAAATCAAACTCCATTCCATCGTTATTATTTTTGACAGCAGAATATCCAACTGTAAAAATGAACTTTGCGGTGCTTGTGAAATCCAGGGATTTTTGCAGAAAATATTTTTTCGCAATATCCATTTCCGCATCCAGGCTATCGTCAAAGCTTGGGCAGTCCCAAAAACCAACTTTATTTACAGGATTGACCAAATAGTTTGGGATGAGGTGGTTTGACAGACCCTCCTGGTTTTCGGTTATTCTGTTTTTATCTTCAACAATTTCCAAAGTACCATTGGTTGTGTAGGTGGCATCTAAATGGTTTAAATTGCTTGTGAGAATTCGAGACAAAGTTGTTTTACCCGAGTCACTGTTTCCCATAATGAAAATAGCACGTTTCAGTTTTGAGTTCCTGGAAATTTGTCTTTCCAGCTGGTCGTTCATTGTTTGCAAGCCATGAGACAGAAACGAGTCAAGATCTTCAATTTTCCTTATTCCAGGTTTTGGTGGAATTTGTATGCAAATTTTTTCAGGGCCAATAGCTAAATTGAGCAAAGATCTGCATTCTGCTGAAATTCTGAGATTAGCTTGCAATCCCATATTAGCATTTTGCAAACAAATCTTGAGAGTAGGATCGGAGCTACTTTTTGTTAAATTCGAGACAAGAGGTAATGTTATGATGGCATATGGGTTTACTAGCATCATTAATAGTAGGTTGAATAAGTTTGTCGTTTTCATGGAGTCGATAAACGAAATGTGGCTGTTTTTCATGATGCAGAAATAATGTTGAAATTTAAAAAATCACAAGAATCTATTATCGTAAACAAATAAATTGTTTGGAATATCTGCATGGTAATGTGATTATATTTGAATACTAACTTTACAAACTTTTACCCATTGTTCAGCATAAAGTGATAAATGGAACATTCTAAAATATTTTTCCTGTATTGGTTTCACATGTAAAATTTTTATTTAAATGTAAAAAGGATTTTTTGTTTGATTAAATGTATTTAATTTTTGGATAAAAACTTGTTTTATCCCAACAAAATATTAAAAGCCTTCAATTCTTTATTAAACTGGTCTTTTCGCTTTATGTATTTTAGCACTAAAAAAATAAATCCAACTAAACCAAAAAATTATGTCTGAACTTCACAATATTACACAAGTTGAAATTAAAAAGATACTTGAGTTTCGCAAAGTAATCAAGCATTTGGCTTTGGAGTAATTAAGTTGCTTGTAATATTAGTTAAGTACTTATACATGAAGTTCACACATTTTTTGGTTTCGTATTAAACTGGTTTTAAATTGTAGTATTTTATATTTTAAAGTACAATGATGTGATGTAATTTGGGTAACGCTTTTAAATGTTTGTGAAAATTCTCCGATTTAACTTTTGTTGGTAAAACTTTGAAAACCTTTGTTCAAAACTAAAAAAAATGAGCTTCACTATTCACAGAACACATTACCGCCAACGATAACATTTGCACCAAAAAAGATTTTTATATTTTTTAAGTTCGGAAATAAAATCAAGGTGATTTCCAAAAGCCTTAAATTAAATTGTTTCACTTCGTAGTCTAAAAATGTTAGCCATTTATGCTCATAATTTAACTACACCATATATTTTACCCCTTTAAAATTGAACAAGTAAGCAAATTCTGTTTTTAACATTGTAAAGTCTTTATTTTTAATTTAAGGATTATTTAGGAGAACTGTTGATCTTCAACAAACTCAATTCTTTACACATTTACGATAAAAGTGTATCTTGATAATGTCGACTGGTTCAATGGTGAACGAAACACTCAATCTTATAATCAAAATGAAACTAGCCTCTCGTCAAAAATTTCACGAAAGCCAAAAAAATGACTTTCCAAGTAAGCTTGTTAACTTGATTGAAATAAATTATGCACGAGTTTTGTTTAATAGCAGGTAAAATACTTTAAATAATATAAACACGTTTTCATTTGTTCAAGAGTTGCTTGTTGCGCACAGAATTATCCAATTCTTCATTCTCGAGTGACTGGACACGTTCCATTTAAATGTATAATTTGAATATATTGTTATAATGTTGAAGTCTAAACCAGTTTTTGTAATAATAAAGCACTTGTAACATGTAACATATTTACAATTTGAGCTAAAATTTAGGATTAAAAATTCGGGTTTAATTTCAGATACTTAATCATTTCATACTCGAGTCATTTTCCTGCTATATTTTTGTTTCTTTTATGTCAAAAGTGAAATAAACTTTACACGATATTTTGTGTAAACTTAAACACTTACGAAATACTCAATAAATAAGTCGCTAACTATAGTCAAGATTTCAGACTGAATTTAATGAAAAAAACAGCTTGCATACGCAACTAAAATAATTTTCATGTCTTCAACTATGACCATTTTTTGTTTCATCAAGAAAACTAGTACTTTAAATCTTGGTTTTTGTATAAAAAAGTGTTAAACAACTGAGCAGGTATGCATGGAAGTAAATAACAAACACGTTTTAATCTATGTCGTTGCGTATGATTCAAAATTTGATATAATAAGATGGTCCTCGGCAGCCATTTTTTGTGCAAAAATATTACTGCATAATAAAAAAAATACATCTTGAGCACCAAAATTAAAAGGAAAGGTTGGCGGATTTTTTTACTATTTTAATTACAGTTGCAGGAAAATATTTCATGCAAATATATAGGGATTATGGATTGTGCGGTATATTGAGTACTAATTTGATGATATTTTATAATAAATTCTAGAACTGCATGCATTTAAAAAAATATCAGCTTTTGTATTAAATATATAAAAATGAGCCATATTATTTATGCCTAAATATTTCTCAATATGTTGATATTTAATTACATTTTAAGTTACTAGCATTTTTTCTGATAGTAAATTTACCATAACTTGTCTTGATACTGCTAAAACAATATACACACATATAGACCACCGTCCAAAATATCTAAGAGCAGCCAAAGCACACTTAATTAATGCTACATACTTGATAGATGGTTAAATATTCAGTCTGGAATGTTGAACGGGATGAAATTAATAATTCTTTACAAGAATTTTGAAATGAAAATGAGGTCAAGAAGAAACTATTAATTTTTACTCAAATATGGAAAAACCTTATGTTTATCAAATCAGTGAATTGTCAAAAAAGGACTGGAGAAATACATTATTCGTACCTAAATGACTCCCGGTACCAAATGTTGGAATTAAACCTAGATTTGTGACTGATTGATTTTTAAAAATCAATCAGTGCTTGGAATTTGAAAGGTTTTTTTGCTATGTGGAACGAAAGTTATCATGGAATGATATTGATAAGCTGCTGGTTGTACAAAGTAGTGAACGCTTAAATGATAAGCGGATACAGTTAAATGTTTGATTTACTAAGCCCAGTTTGCTGTACCACGGCTGGTCTTCCTGTACATTTTCTATGTTTCAGAATTCCTGTAAAATTCAGGAGCGTTTGGGCTGGGGGTGAAGACAGTTTTCGAACCAGGTATCATCATCATGTCGTACCGGTGAGGGTGACTGCAAACCATGTGTAGTAACGGTTATTTTCCGGCGGTATGAATATGAAGCAAACGAATAACTTTTGGATGCCTTGGATTACCTGTCCTCGAAGAATATGATTTCAACCAGAATCTTGAACTGAATCATAAGCTTTAAAAAGTTGGTAAATAATGGTGGGTATTCTACATTCGACTTTTCGTCTACCTAACTAAGTTGCCAGTACTTTCGGTACATACATATACATACTCTCTTGTTAACAATTGGCACAGGAAGGTTTCAGTTGCTAGTGTCTAATAAAGGCTTTCCGCTTCTGCCTGTTAGTGATACGAAGAATGCTTGTTTATATTACAATAGAATTGTGCACTGTTTCCTATAAAATTTCCAAAACATTTAATTATCATATTATCTTTATGCGTTTAAGGCAATTTGATAATGTAAAGAAAAGTAAGTATTTAACGCATAAAAGCATAAAAATGTATTATTTTTTATTTCAATCCCATAGTTTTTTCAATTAAGTACAACAACAAAATAAGTTTTTTTTACAAATGCTGGTACTTGCATGTCCACATATCAAAATCTTGCATCGGAGAGGATATACTTTCCATGTCAGCAATAAAATTCATGTCGAAAAATCTTATGTCAGAAACTCGTAATAAAATACGTCAGGTCGAGCCTGATATGACTTGGATGGTTTCCGCATGACCAAACACATATTGGTATTTCACTTTACGAAGTAATGTAACAGAAACAGGAATTTGTAATGCAGGACAAGGGTGTTAATTAATTTTACAGTTTCGAGAAAACAAAGCAAAATGAATGATTTTTTTCAAAACAAGTGTTGTGTTGTACTTACGTTAGCTTAATTCCGTAAATATTGCATGCGTAATTAACAATTACTAATAATAAATGGAAGAATTCAAATTGCAAATTATCAATGCCTAAATACCTAAGTACTACACCTATTTAATCTAATAATATGTTTTTATGTCCTTCATTTTAAACATTTTAATTACAAAGTCAAATTTAATATGACATGCAATCAATTTCGCCTTCATTAAGGCTAATTGAATTTGTTGGTGTTACTCAAACAATAATCAAAATCAGCGCAGCATTTTTTACCTATAAATTAAAGTAAACGTTTTCCACTTATCGGTAATTAAATTTTTACCATTAATTGTTTCACTTTGTTTTAAAAAATCCAAATAAAATTCCTTTTACCATGAAAAAATAATTGGAACGTTATACAAATCGGCCAAAATTCTCTTATCATGCTTAACACTAGGGAAAAACGAAATAAAAATGGTAATGTTGGGAAAATAACTCTGGAAAATTTCCCTAGCCAGAAATGCATCACTATAGTAACTAAACAATGCACCTGTCTTACTGTATTCCGGCACCACACAAATCATCACACCCACTAAATGAAAAATCGGTTGACATAAGTTTTTTTCTAACTTTGTTTTGAAATCATTTTCGGACACGTTATTTCCATAACTTGCTCTGTCCAAAACGGTCTTAATTTTACCAAACATTATAGTACAACCGATTTTGTGTTTTGATTTAGTGGAGTTAACAAATTCCTGAATTTTTACTGATGCCTTGATATTTTCATCCTTAAATATAAGTGTATCAAGATGAAAATTTGTGACTTGAGGAAAAGTGAATAAAAGTTTGCTAATAATCTCCTCCATATAAATCCAATTTGTTACGGTTTCGTCAGAAAATTGCATCAAAACTTCAATATGTTCTTTTTCGATATTTGTGGTGCTCTCATTGTAGTTCAGGAAACTGGTTTTTCGACCGGAATAATAACGTGCTAGTGACCTCCATGTTTCTGTAATTTTAGAATTAATTTTTTTAAATATAACAAAATGCATCGCTAAATACATATTTTATCTGTGATGAAGGTTTTTACGTTCGTCTAGCAAAACTCTATCGAATCCTCTGGTAATTTCTGAAAGCATGACTTCCAGTTTAGAAGATCCTTCCAAGGCATTTTGCATCTGAATATATGGCACTGTTAATTTGCTGCGGGAATAGTTCTTTGGAAAGATTTCACTTGATACGTTTTACATAGCTTTTCCAAGTATTATGTTTTGGTTTTTCTGGGAAGCCCATGATAGTAGCAAATAGTTAAGTAATGGAGCAGCATTTTTGTAACGATTCGTGACAAAATTTTGAGTAATATTTTTGTTCTGATTTGTTGCACGCGCTGCGTATTCAATCTCATAATCTCGACTTCCCCATTCGTACTCTTTCAAACCCCTTATTTCATTACTTAAAAAGATAGTGGTGTTCCCACTTGTTTGTTGATGAGCTGATTTCATATATTCTGAAAACTGATCAGTGAAAATTGGAAAGTTTCGTCGAAAATCAATTCCCGTATAGTATATTAAATCGCTTTCTGGAAAGCAATTTTTGGCCTGACAGTCATTAGACAAACTATAACTGTAAAAAAGACCTTCTCTGATGGTGTTCGTACCAAAATATAAATTTATGTACTCTTTTACATAATTAGTAAAAGCTAGTGTACTAGGACAATTATTTCTGTAAAAAAATCGCTTCCGACGGGAGAAATAAAATTTACTGTTATTGCTACCAGAGTTTTTAAGAGCTTGGATCTGTTTTGTGCTAAAATTTTGATACTTTGATTGTAGTAAACATCCGACATGCGCTGCCACAAAAATTTGCCATTTGTTTTGTTCAGATAATTTAGGGAAAGAATTATTTTTGGACGAAGGTGAATTCCGTCTTGTTTTAATTCGTTCAGTAGGTCGATGACAGGAATGATGTCTTCAATGTTGTCTAATAGTGTGTCTATTAAGAAAAAATAGATTTTTCAACAAATAAAATCCGACCGTGAATATTTACAATTTAAAACAATAAGTTCCTCACCTGTTTCGTAGTACACGATAGGAGACCATTGTAGTGCTTACTTTAGCACTGCTTTGTAAATTGAATTATTTTCTGCATAAAGAGCATTATTGATCTCTTCAGTTAAATTTTGGCCAAAGTTTTCACTAATCTGATAGCTTGTTTGAGCCACTGAACTGCTTGAAAATGCCTCACTTGTAAAAATTAGATAGTTTACAATTACCAAAGGTACTGTAAGACTACTGATAATTGATTTTGTCATTTTTAACTACACGTTAAAGCAAACGTTGTTTTTAGTTTGTTAGATTTTTTGACACAAAATTAACCTGTGCTTATACCCTGTTCAGCTTGAGCTCACAAAACAGAAATGGTTTGCAGTTTTTTACGTATGCCAGTACTTTAGTACAAAAATGGACATCAATACAGGAAAAAGTGAAGGATATTGTGATGAGATCGTGCTCTTGGAATCAAAGGAAATGGCCTGACATGTAAAGTCAAAAAATGCAGGATGTGACAAGGATATCTCCAATTTCAAGGAAAATTCATTTAATCATTTATGTCCATTCAGGAAACTTATCAAATTTGTTTTTATTATATTATGACACCAAATAAATGACAAAGTTTCTCTTCTAAAACCATAACAAACCTGCTTGAAAAATGTAAGTACAATGGTAAGCATGTTTTTTACAAAGAGTAAATATAAAATATTTTCTTTACTTTCAACAGTTTACACGAATTTTTGTAAAATAAAAATATACACCGTATAGATTTGAATATTTAATGCATGAAATAAAATAATTAAATTTACATCATCACAAATGGTCATAACGCCAACCACGACTTCCTCCTGTCAATCTCTGTCATAAATTGTAGATAACAGCTACTTATTCAACATTGTAATTAAAAACTTATACAAGTACTCACAAAGCTGATGCTTTTATTTTAGCTAATGTTTTTCAAATCGATTAACTGGGAGCTAAATTTACCAAACTAATCCATACTTTTTGCTTTGCACTATTTGCATACCGAAAAATCGTTTTACGTTTTTCACCCACAAATTTAATCATCCGAACACAAATCCCTACGCCATAAATATAAAAGACCACCACTATATTACCATTCATATCCGAAGCCGGTATCATTGATATAATAGTCGGTAAATTACGTTCGTATGGGGAGGGAAAAATCATTTCAAGTACATGGTAGAATGGATCCATATCGATAAAAATTATGACTAGAGGCACAATTAATATCCCGCCAATAATTTCTACACTAAATATAAAAACAAAAATCCAACCCAATCCCGTGACTTATTTGTTGCACATTTGAAATCTGGAATTGAAATATTTTTAAAGACAATCGAGTAGTGCGATGAAAATAAAATCTGTAATTTTTGTAAAGATCACTTACGTTTTAGCTCAATGTTCAATAATCGATTTACAACAGTTATGATTTCTTGTGGTGTCCAATATATCAAGTAAGCTATTGACTCCGTAAGGGTAAAAGTTGCATAAATTGGAGAGAAAACAACTGATGTCACATCGATTGATGGAGATTTTCAAGTATTTTTGCAACTATGACAATAATACACGATCCAAAACTAAATATGAAAGTAATTAGGATTAGATTAATAAGAAATGGGATAAACTTTAGTTTTCCCACATTTTGAACTTTGAAAAAATACTATTCCTTGATTTATTTTTATTTCTAAAGGGTAAGGATTTAAGAGCTGGAATGTGAGCCGATTTAATTGTATACCCTTTCAACAAGGTAAGTTCCAATCGAGTTTTTGTTTTTGCCCATTTTAGTTGTACAGATATTGTTTTCAAAAAAGTATATATAAATCGACGCCTAAGATGTTAAAGTTAAAAGCTTCGACAGTGTGATCTTTGTGACAAATGTGAGCAAGTGAAGTTAAATTATACTAGTATACTAAAATAGGCTTTTTTAAAGTTAGGTAAAAATAATTATGCATGATATAGTGGTTTTGTAAATGTAACGATTATACGTATGAGAAAGAAATGCGACTGAAAACGTGATTATTCCTATAGTTATTTTCGATTACATTATTTGCAATACAAATGTTATGGTAATGCATAAAGAATGTAAAATCAGGAAATAACTATTTTAAGTTTGAAGAAGTGGCTTGTAATTATTTAAAGCTTGGACCCCAAAATTATTGATTTATAATTAAAACATAAATTGTACGATTATGTGAGCTAAAAAAAGACTGAACTTCTGTTTTTCGAAAATGTTGAATTATAAATCGCATATGGTGAACTTATTCCAATAAAAAGAGTTATATAAGTTACTGTTTAATCATAATAGTGCAATGCCAGACTGATTTTCGGAATTTAACCTAACCGAATTTTTACACCATATTTTAATATATATAGCAGATTTCACAATTCCGAACACTTATTGTGTTACTTATAACTATGCACTAAATTATTTCCCAGCTTTCATCCCCATTCAGCTAAAACAAAAATTTTTGACGGAATTTTTCATGGTCATTTTAGGATGTAGCAAGGTACTAGCAGTACGTTGATTAAAGAAGAACTAGATTTTCAAGGAATTTTTCTAAAATTTGAATAAAAAATCATGTTTTGTTTTAAATTATTAACATTTTAAACACTTATTAAGTAGACTTAGAGTCATCATTAATTGAAAATAATCGTATACAGAATGACAGAAACGACGAATGCATATTTGTCACGAAAAATTCATTTTATGCATATGATTTTAAATAGATATCGAATTCCAGAAAGATTTTTCATTGTACTTCCTTTGCTTAAGGCAAGTTGCAGAATAATTATGGATTGTACTTTTTCTGCGTTCTGTTCATTTGCACTTCTTTTATTCTGGTGAATACTAATATTGCAATTTTGGCTAAATGTTTTTCCTGGGTTTATTGGCAAAACTCAAAGATAGTGAACCAAAACAATGCTGATACATTCTTAATCACGCTATTGGGAAAGCATTCAGCATCAATACTTTGGTATATTTAAATTAGACCCTTAAATATGTTACATTTTTAAAAAATGTATAATTTGTTTGGGTTTAAATATTCTAACAAACCAAATCTACTGATATTTATGTGATACAAACCATGTAAAAATTCCGACAGAATTATGATCAAAATGGATATTGATTTTAATTGTGTCTTAGAATACTTGTAGTACAATACAGTATATTAAAGTTTGATTTTTGTCTTCTCAAATCTATTTCAATATCACTTTAAGTTTAACTCATCAGAAATAGCATTCGATAAGTTTTAGTTACAAAAACTTCCATCCACATGTCGATACTATGGTGTGTTCAAATGAAAGCTGAGTATACAATAATTGATCTGTATAATTTGTCAGATGGGATGCTTGGAGTGTTCCCGCTTGTCGAAAAATGCTAAACTGCTAAATGCTAAAAAATTTCAATTGTCGAAATGAGAACACCCATTTTACTAGTCTAAAATTATTTGACGAAGCAATTCTTGCAGAAATTTATCAGGCGAATTTAATTAGTGGAAAGATTGATATCCAATATTTTAACTTGTGATCATAAAAATTACTTAAATGTTGGTCCTTTTCTTCTGCGGATTTTAGCAGTTGAAGTGTATGTAGCATGTGTCTTCTTTTTCTCACCATGAGTTTCGTCATGCGTCGTCGTGGAGTTCTAAATGTACTGTCAAACTCACAATGGGGCTACTAGTATCCATCAGCAAATTTGCAAATGAAATTTATGTATTTTGGTGTAGTTTTTTATGTTGATTTTAATGGTTTGTGTCATTTTCCCGAATGTCTCTTTGTTACCCGTAGCTCTGGATCTCGTGGAATAAAATTAATTTTTATTTGTTTTTATCAGCTCAATAATTTACTATCCTAAAATTTTGTGAATTTTTTCTATAATTTTTGATACTCTTGAAAAAGCAGACGGCAAGTCTACGAAAATTTGAGTTATAAATAAAATTCAATCTCTTCAACCATAAAATGAATGATAAGACTTAAATTATTATTCTCTGTTTTTGGTTAGCAACAGTGACCAGTCTGAAGTCATATCCTCTGTTACTATGTGAAATGTACGTATATGTGGTGAAGACATTATGTGCGTATTCAATCCATCAACATTGTCCTAAGTTACCCTAAATCTTTTTTACAATTACGTATCTATCCATCAGTATATTTATTGTAGGAAAACGCAAACTTTAGCTAGTGCAATTAGCGTTTAAAATGTTTTGTTGAACAAACATTATTGCATAGCACTTAAAATTTAAAACAATAATCCGATTAAACATTAAGGAAATATATCACGGTTTAAGGAAACAAATAATATGGAATCGTATCACTGAGTTTGCAAGAGAATGCTAATATTTATTCATGAAGTAGTTTGTTTAATCATTCCATACAAGTAAATTGAAAGCTCTTTAAAATAACTTAAACACGTTTTTTAAGCAAGTAGCTTGAAGACAGTTTCTAACAATGTAAGTCTGGGGGTTACTAATCACGGATCCTAATGAAAAGTGTGTTTTCTAGGACAGTTTTTGTAATAAAGAATAATAAAGGAAATTTTTAAACTTTTCCTCAAAAGCACATAAATGCAGAAGTTGCCATTTACCGTAATGCTTAAAACGCAAGCTAAGATGCCCGACCTCACTCGTCAAGCTTGTTTTTAAGCATTAAGATAAAAAGTAATTTCTCCATACATGCGCATTCGGGAAAAAGGTTACGATTTTCTTTATTTGCATGCAAAACTGTCTTAAAAACACACTGTTCAATCAGATCCGTGATTAGGCACCCCCAGACTTGCATTGTAAGTTACATGTTTATTCAGGATCAGCATTATTATCTGGATTTTGTCATGTTGGCATTTCGTGACTAATTTAAGATGTACATAGTGTGCTACAACGGTTCTGAGACAACTTATTGGGCAGTTTTATAAGTCTTAAGTTTTAATTAGTTTCTTTTGGAAAGTAGTTAAAACCAGGAAAT
>JAQIWN010002777.1:0-14796 GCA_034699025.1 Entomobrya cf. arborea Gr-Col-00668
ACCAAATTGGAAGAATCAGTAAGTCATTCGTAAATCTAAAAGTAATTTATTCGCAAAATTTACAACAATTTCATATCCACAAAGTTTTCAAACCGATTGAATTAATTTATGTTACGTAATTATTTGCACTGAAAAATGTAGGTGAAAATTAAGACTAAAAGTACAATAGAAAAATATAATAATAATTATGTATTTCTGATTTTTAGGCTGTATTAGGACAAATCCTACTATTAAAAAAAACGGTATGGAAAGTACAATGAATAGAAATTTTTGGATAATGCATCATTTCTTTAATGAATTGGAAAGATCATTTTGTTATGCAGCCAAGTTGCCAAGTTTTGAGCAATTTAAATCTTACATAATTTATGGCTAGAAAAGGTATTTATTGGCTTCTTTGTCTTGAAAAATCGAAGCATTTACTAAAACAAAACATGCAAACACGGTTTTGGGATCATTTTTAAAGCCAACAAACTAACAAACATGCTCAAGTGAAATCATTTTTTCATTTTGTTTTCAATTAAACGATAAATTATGATTTAAAGCTGGTTAAATATTTGCAAAATTATTTTTGCCAGTTAGTGATTATTTATATAAATTTCCTAGACACTTGTACATGTACTGCCAAATAGTTTTAGGTAGTAAAATACTGCTTGTTTGTCTAAATTCTATGAAAGCCATTTTAAGTTTACAATTGAAGCTCATCCATAAATCGTTATGAGAAATTGCAAGTAGACACCTTTACGGAAGAAAGTGAATAAGCCCAATACATCAAAATATAACTACCTTGCGTAAATATATTGTACATTAACGTAATTATTTTTTTATTTCAGCGATTATTGTTTTACTATTTGTATGCTGGGAAATTTAAATGCTGGGAAAACGAGCCTTTTGAACTTATACACGGTAAATGTTCTACTGAAATATTCTTTTAGGTCGATATTTAAAAAGGTAATTTAAATGATTAACATTAATATTATAGACAGGACTATTTGATGAAAACGCAGTTGCTACAGTAGGTAGTGACCTCAAGGTCAAAAAAATTAATCTTGGTGGTAAAACTGTTCTAGTTCACGCGGTAAGTTATTTTTACCTCTTATTAAAAAAGTATTTGGAGCCGATAATATAATACTTTGTACTCAAACAGTGGGATACTAGTGGACAGGAGCGATACAATTCCATTAGCCAAAACTACTTACGAAAAGCACATGGAATAGTTTTGGTTTATAGCTATGATACGTCAGAAATTGACATCTTAACGTCTATTAACAGTTGGCTAAGCTTCATTAGGCAAAATGCCGAACCAGGTGCAGCAGTTTTGTTGGTGGGAAATAAAATTGATATTCCACAAAATCAGCGTTCAACGTTTACCACAAATAAGGCACAAGCTATTGCACGAAATTTCGGTTTGACATTTTTTGAAACGTCTGCAAAAGACCACTTTAACGTTGAAGCTGCATTTAATACCCTTGTAGCTGAAGTATTTCAACGAGTTCAATCAAATGACATACAATATAGTCTACCTAACCACAGCCAGATTATTTTGGGGCAAAACGAAGAAAATTTGAGAGGACGGGGAAAAAATTGTTGTTTATAAAATACCGTTTTCTTTTCCATAAAGCTAAAAATTTTCCCAAGCTGAAAAATAATACGAAATTATAAGAAATTGTGTAAAGAGGGAAGTAAAATGGTAAATACAAAGTTTGTTTTTTTTGCCCAATTTTAAATCCCGAAGCTCTAATAAAAATATTTTTGAGACAAATTAATTATTTTCTTATCATAGGTTAAACTGGTTTGATTAAGTTCCTACTTGCTGTACATAATGATTTCATTTCATCCACATTATATTCATTCTACACCTAGAACTTAATTTCATACGAAATGGTTTGCCAAAAAATAAAACATTTTTGTTCGACTTGTTTCCAAATTTAGAGATTTTGGGTTTTTCATTCCGATACAGCCCGGCTCTTATGCGACCAAATTCTTTATTTACTATATTTCTCATTTCACATATTTTTTTTTCTCAAAAATGCTGGACATTATTTTCAATTATTTTACTTTTTGTTTTCACCTGGTAAGTATCATTCCAGTAAACTGATAAAAATTAAAAATGCTATACAGTTACTTTGTTCCTGCTTCCACCCTTAAAATAACGAGAATAGGTACGATGGAAGCCTATTAGATAAAATCAGTTCATAGGGGAAAGTTCCAGAGAGTTTGTATGAGAGAAAGTTTCTTCTACCACAGACTAGTACTAGATGCTATTTTATGACGACATTTTATCATATGACACATAATGAAAGCCAATACTTTTGAGATTACTATGATTACTAACAATTTTTGACGGTTTCCAAATTCATAGCAATCCAGATTTTAAAAAATAATAGTTTTTTTTAATGAGAATTTACATGAATAGTTGTCATTATGTATGTTACGTAACAAATGTAGGATGCATGCTTACACATAGATAATTGATGTAAATCTAATGACTTACAACTACAGGTTTATATGCTAGACTTTAGGTATACAAAACAAGATTAAAACAGCATATCAGTTAATTTACGAAAACATAAATGTCCTAACATTTAGAAATACGAATAATGAATTTGAAGCCAATAATATTAGCTTTTCAGGTATTTATTCTCAACAAAGGGTAGTTTAAAAGCTGTAGACAGCTGAGCGATGACCGATGATGAAAGATGAATAGTATTTTAAAATTTTAAGTACGAATTAAAATTATTTTTTACCCTTTAAAATAAGTTTGTGCTATCCGTGTTTACAAAAATTTCCTTGTTTTATATTATTAATTTTAGATACTAAACATAAATCTATTATATCTAAGTATTACGAAAACACTTCTTGTAGTTAAATAGAATACTGAAAATCTAATATAACAAAACAGACTGTATCGAAAAAAAATCGAAGTAAAACAAATTATAATATATTTTTTTAAAAGCTGTTTGTAAATTTTAAGATACGTTTTAAAGGTTCTTTACTAAAACTGAAACGCTTATATGCTAATGGTCTTTTAAAATCTTTAATGTACAACTCTGTAGTGAATACCTAAACATCCATTTATGATGGATTTGTAAGCTTGCAGAAAATTGTGAAATTGTTAAATTGATTGTATGTTATTATACTTACATATTCAAATTTAAATGCAATTAATAGATTATTGTAATTATAAAGAGTTAGGGTCGTTGTATTAATAAAGTACTGTAAAATTTATACAACGAATAATAATATAGCTTTCTTTTTCCCGTATATCTCCTGTTGTTTTCAGAATCAAGTCGAATCATTACCTGTATTTCACCGTCTTTCATCATATTTACAACAGGTGGTACACATAATACAAAATAGCTTGATCTATTTATAATTTGCAGTTATTTTTATTTAAAATTGTCACAAGTTAATAATGTACACAAACAATTTTCTCATTTTTTACAAATTTTCCTGTGTATTTTTACATATTCTTTTCGTTTGAACAGTTCACCACATTTTTCACACTTGAACTGACCCATCTTATGTGTGCTCTGATGACCTCTCAATAATGGTGCAGTCGTAAACTCCTTGTCACAAATCTTACAAGCATACCATGTTTCTCCAATTTCCCTTAAAATGTGATCACGAAGGAGATCTCTTGTTGTAAATCCATTTTCACAAAATACACATTGAAAAGGTTTAACAGCTTTATGTTTTTGATTGTGTCGTTTCAAATTACAAATTTCACACTGGTAATATTTTTCATAAATGTGACATCTTATATGTCTGTTAAGATCACCCTGTCCTTTAAAACTTTTGGTGCAAAACACACATGGTATTTGCTCACAAGTAGTATGAATTATTTTAATGTGTGTTGTCAGGGCTCCTTGATGCGCAAATGATTTTCTACAGATTTTACATTTGATTATTTTATTCTCTGGCTTGTGTGTTTTTTCATGACTTCTCTTATCTGCAAGTCTTAAAAAAGCTTTGGAACAAACTTGACACTTATGAGTTTTTTGTTCGTTGTGAGAAGCACGATGTTGGTGAAGACTGTTTCTGCGTAGAAAACTTTTGTCACATTTTTCACACTTCCAGAACTTTTTATTAATGTTATGGAACACATTTTTGTGATCATTTAGCATGCAGCCTGTGGTGAAATTATTGTCGCAAAATGGACATTGATAGGGCTTTGGGCCGTTGTGAGCTTTGTAATTGTGTCTTTTTGCTTGAAGAGTAGTATGGAAAACTAATCGACATATTTCACAGGGGTTTGGAGTACCGCCATGGATTCGAGAAGTGTGATGATTTAACGCTTTTATCTCCTGAAACATTTTTTGGCACAATTTACACTTTAAAGAATGTTCCCCCATTTTAGATTTGAAGTTATCAGGATCACATGGATTCTGTTAAAAATAGTCATGTTTGTATAATTGAATTCGAATTTAAAACTGAAAGTTAGACCTCGACGTTTAGGGCTACCGTTTTAAGACAAATGTACAATAGGTAAACTGTACCGTTTAATCTGTTCTATTATTATTTGTTTTTTAGTTTAATAATTGCTTTAACATCTGGAAAATGTTCTACGTACATACTTGCAATAATCTAAAAGTGCCGGATATTGAATGACTATATAATAAATAAAACTTTGCGTCTTTTACGTGTAACTGCATTGTACCTTCTTTCATCATAATAAGTCTGGATATTCTGTACTTGAAGGGCTTCCGGGATCGCTTGTGTTGTGTTGGTGGTACTTTACATAATAATAATTTATGAGAGGAAGCAGCCTTGTGCCACATAGTTGGTGAGATCAACAATGCAGAGGGTAGGTCTCATTGAAGGACGGAGTAATATACTTCTGTTGTGCTTTTAATCTGTATTTCATGTTCACATCTTATTTGATACAAAAAAAGCATCAAACTTTCTTCCGTAATAAAACCCCACATCATATCAGTAGTATGCAAGAAGAAGTACTTGAAAACATTTTACCACCTGCGTATCTTCTCATTGGCATTAATAATCACCCTTTTCACAACATTTTTGAGCTTCGTTTGTCGGGAGATTCAGTTTCGTGCTAATGAATGGCCAGTCTTATGTTTACGTAGCAATGGTAAATTGAAAGTTTTCTGAAGCCAGCCTTAATTTTATGTTTAAAGTAAATGTTTTACATTTGTTTAATGGAGATTTCGTCAGTAACAAGTAAAGCAAAGAAGAAAAACGCATCTTAGATCTCATGATTTCACAAATTTTCAAGCAACACAACGAATGAAATAGTATATATGGTACAAAGCGTGCAAATAAAGTACTCCATCTTAAATAACCTTTGATCAAAAATTTTAAACAGTGGATCAAATTATAAAACATGCAGAATTATTGGTGAGAATCAAATCTTTAAGTTATATACAAATGAAAAATATTAAATTACTTACATAAAATAAGTTGAGTTAAATACAAAAATAAAGTTTCAAATATTTCTTCACATATATACTTTTTAAATATCAATCGTTGTCTAGTTTCTATGGTTTTCCTGCTACAGGTGAGTTTCAAGGATTATTCATTGCATAGAAAGTTTATCTTAACCTCGATTGTTACCATTGGTGATAATAAACTTAAAAATCTTACTTTTTAGCTTGTATTCAATGTTCATTGGTTCCATAAACATGCTAAAAATATCTCGTTTGGATTTAAACATTACTTTTTAAACTAAACTGCTAGAGTTGCGCAATTTGAGCAATGCAAAACAGATTTTTTACTTTGTCCCTTAACTATACTATGCGATCAAGCATTAAAAACTGATCAGTTTTAAAATTAAATATTTTTAATGGAATAATTTTATAACGAAATATTCTAAGCACGAATATTTGTGAGAATTATATTCTATGTTATACTTAAAATGATCTAAACTACAAATGCCGTAATATAATAACATGTATTGTTGTCTTAAATTACACAGTGCCACAAAGACCGAATTCATTATCAGGACAAGCACTGTTCCACTCAAACGATGAATAAAAATTTGTCATAAACGTTAATACAAGAATGAAGGTCATTTTCTTCGTTAAAATTGTTGTCAGTGTTCCATTCGGAAAAAAACATCAATACACTGATTTAGTTCTAAAGGCTGCATTTTTCAAAGTCGTCTGCGATGCTAATCGGTAGTAAAGATTTGATTGTCCTACACAATCAAAAAATAGTTAAGGTTACTTTCAGATGTAGTCGTCGTATGTGGGCTTGAAGGGATGTTTTTGATTTGTACACATTTTTGCATTGTTCACATCGATATCCTCCATGTTGATGAGTGCGTTTCATATGCGCATTTAACTTTTATTTAACTGCAAATTGATTCTCACAAAAATTACACGGATATGCTGTCGCTTGTTGTACATGTATTTCATGTAAAATCATATAAATGGGAGGCATGCTATTTTTACTCCAGACACGTGCTGACTTACGTTTGTTACATTTAAGACTTAAGATTAAAGAAGTGGCAACGGACTCTTGCGTCGTTGTTTTGCATGTGCATGTGGTAAAAAGAATCACATACCATAAATTTCCTAACGGTCGGATGATTTCGTTTATGCTTGCTGAGTGCAATAATGTAGTGAATTTAATTTTTGTTCCATAAATGCCTTCATATTATTGCAATGGAAGTTGTACGGTTGCAGTATAAGCAAATTTCGAGTCTTTCTACTTAGAAATACTTAAATATTTATTCTACTTATGCTGATGAATTTTAATGGCAATATTTTCGCCTATCAATTTTACATTCTTTGATGTAAAGTTTGTCACAAACAAGCAAAGAAACATGGTTCTTAGATAAAAACGCCTGATAGCACAACAAATATGATTCTGACTTGTAAAGGCCTTTAAAAATACATAATTTCATACAAGCATAGATTACAAAAATTTATTAGAAAAGCAAAATAACACAGAAAGACAAATATTTTGTATTCTATTTTAATATATTTCAGTCAGAGATTTTTATTTATTTTATGTTACAAAACCCCGCTAAAATATGCCTCAAATTGCAAAAAATATTGTACTCTTTCGAAATAAGTTGCGGCTGCTAAAAATATTCTCCAAGTCTGTTCTGGGTTCAAAGTTCATATTGGGTTCTGTTAAAAATCTATTGTATTAGATGCTGTAAGTGTACATAATCTTCTATTGAATAATTTGGTAGTGATTAAATAATATTTACGAACGCAAAATAAAAATCAGTCAGATCGTTATTAATTTCTACTTGCTCCTTTTCAGTACTCTTCTAGCTTGCAACTATTTATTACAGTTTATATTTGATATCCAGGATTTCATTAAAAGATAAGTAATTAAAAATTTGATTACCAAAGTTTACAAAATAATTTATAATTGCCTTTCAACAAATAAAAAAGTGAAATCATATTAACGAGTGCACCAGACTTACTATGCTGATCATATCTTGAATACATTTACAAATTGGCATTACTGTCTTGAATTAAATGCTTCAACAAGAAAAAATTGTGTACCTAATTTTTACTACTAAATAATTATTTTACAATTTATTCTTTCCACGTAAATTTTTACAACTATTTTTTTTACTAATTTATACAACTAAAATATTAACAACTTATTTTATCAATGTCCATCGAATATATTTTATAACTAGTGGACACTGATTTGATGAAATCATTTTTTGTAGCCTCTGAAATATTTCGGATTAAAACAATTGTTACGCGCAACAACTTTTGGAATTCGATTCGAAATTTCCTCAAACTCATCCAGCATGCATTCAAAATTATATAACTCCAAAGTTTCAATTGACATTGGTAGTGAGTTTAAGTTTACAATACGTGGTTGAATACACCCTCGCATTTTTAAATGCTTTAAATTCCTATTATCCTGAAATAAAATATTTGGGTCAACTGTAGAATACTTGCTTAATAAACCAATCTCAACATGCTCTAATGATAGTTTGTTTTGAAAGATCGTCTTTTGATCGTCAAGTCCAAATGTAAATCCTTTTGTATCATCTACAAGTAAACAAAAAGTTTTTAAGCTATTCTGCAACTTAAGTAATGGTAGCCAAATGATATATTGCTGCTCGCTACAAACTTCAAGCTTTAGCGTAGTTAAATGTTGGAGCAAAAAAATGGGAATTGCGGATGGAGACTCAATATTTCGTAAGGTTAATTCTAGAGTTTGCAACATTTGGCATTGTCGGAAAAATGAAACAAAAGTTTCGTCCCTAAATGATTCTGGAAAAGTCACACGAAGAACTAATTTGGTAAGATTAGACATCTTGGAGTTCATCAAATCCCGCAAATTTTTTTCCACCAAGTTTGGCTTGTACATACTAATACCTGTTGCCACAAAAGTTTTAATTCTTTGAGTTAATTTCTGAAAATTGACTGATCCAAACATGTTGGTCTCTTTGGTCAGCATTGCTTCCGTTAAAACAAATTCTGTTACATGCTGACATTGTTCAGTAAGTAACCAAAAATTTTCCCGACTAATATGGCCACGAATATTTAAACTTGTGACGAGAGCTGGATACTTGAATAGCTGCAAACTTTTAGTGTTCTCCAGTTGTGGAACCGTTTCAACAAAATTTGAAACAATGCATTTGTTTACTCGCTGAAAGCGGCGAAAGTTCTTCATGTCCATTTTCCTATCGTCAATCCTGGCTCTTATGTCAAAATTTTCCTCAATTGTTTGTTGCCAAAGTTTACAAACGAAACGAAGTTTTGATAAGTGCTTAGTTCCATGTTGTTCGGAATATTCAAAGATCTTGACCCAAATCTTATTTGAAGAGAAAACAAAACGAGACATTAGTTAGTTGTATAGTTAACAATTTTAAAGTATCATGTATAACGCATATGTTTGTGCAATTAAATAAAAACATACCTCCGGGGGAACTTTGCTGCAAATGTCAGGCTTTAACGTAGCATTTTGCCCAAGGTCGAATTGTTTAGAATATTTATGCGCCATTTTATAGGGTTTATCAAATCTTGAAAGAATTCGAAAATCTAAGCAATTTAATCACTGCTCTAAATTCTTAAATGATGCTCGTGATGAGTGATGATCTAAACGGGGATGTAGAAATTTTGTAAACAATACTTCTGTGTAACATATGAAGGTATACCAGTTTTTAGTTAATAATATATTTTACACAAGTAGCAGCTGTGGCAAGTGATTTCGCTTTAGGTAAGTTTCCTTCCATATATAGTAATTTAGTTGTTATGAAAGTTCATGCATACATTGCTAAAGCATATAAGGATACTGAACTTCACAGAAAGCTTCTATTATTTTATGAATACACGGTAAGGTTATGGTGCTATCAAGTTTTATTATTGTACAATATCCTGATGATGCATAACGAAGAAATTGTCCAAAGAACAAAATGAACCATGAGATAAGCTAACTGAAATTCTACCCTTTGTCTTAGAATATATTTTACTTAGAAAATAGAGAAATTGAGATCTCTGTTAAAAGTGTAATATAAACAAACATGACCAACAAAAATCCAAAACTATATAATATCTTACTAACTTTCAAACATAATCTAAAATACAAAGTCAAGATATGAAGTACACATCTAAACTTTTTAGTAAAACCATTTCAGGAATATTTGTACAACTTGAATAAAGTATCTTGCTTATTATGTATACATTATCACCGATATATATTTCCTTAACACCATGCGCCTTCCCAGCACTCTTTTTTATCATGCCTAATTGAATTTATTTTAATGTAATACAAATATTCCTCCATTTTCGCAGTTTTGTGTTGCTTCCAAAATTTTATGCTATCGGTAAAAACAACATTGTATTGTATTGTATTGTTTTAACTATCAGCATCCCTCCCTGGGTACGTCGCTGATAGACATTTTATACACATTTCACGAATTAACTCGATATAAATTAACAACATCTTCAATCACTTTATCAATGAACGACAAGTCACAATCAACTTGATCACTTTCATATTAAGAACAACCTCTTTAGAAACACGAGTAAAAAATTTCTTCAAACTGTTCTGATAAGCAAGAAAAATTATCCAGCTCCAAATACTTTAACGACATAGGTAGTAAGTTCAGGCTTAAATAAGTGGTTGCTGACTCTCTCGCATTTTAATTGTTTTTAGTCAATATTATCCCTAAATAAAATTGTAGTGTTGATTGTGTTTCCCTTTTTAATTATACCAAGATCGAAACCCTCTAATCCTTATTTGTTTTGTAACATCGTTTCTTTCTCTTCAGATCCTACTGAATAACCTAATGACATACGTACGAATAAATGTTTATTTGTCAAGCAATTAAGAGCCTTAATTATTGGTAGCCAAATTATGTATTGATCTTTAGTACATTTTTCAAGTTTTAACAATTGTAAATTGAGGAGATAAAACATAGAGGCCACTAAAACACGCTGATTTTACTTAAAGTTAAACCTAAACTTTCTAGCATATGACATTGACTGAAAAATGAAAAGAAAGATTTATCTGTAAATGATCCTGCATAGGGAACCCGAAGAACTAATTTTGTTAGATTGGGCATAGTGGAGTTCAACAAACCCTTCAAATTATTTGCTATTTTAATGTCCTCGAATATGCAATTTACAAACTTGAGTTTTTAAGGTTTTGATGCTATTCGATTCATTCATTACAAGTCATCATACATTCAACTGTGTTTCGCAAAAAAACTATGACCCTAAAGAATATAGTAGGGGATGTGGACTTAACATGAACTACTGTGAAATTGGGTATAAATGAAAAAAACGGCAAAACACGTCAAACTTGAAAAACTTGGTGAAAACTTAGAAAAATAACTTCAAACTTGAAGTGGGACAAAGAGTATTGTAAAAGAGGGCATTGTCTATTTTTAGTCAAAACTACGGACTATCTTCGAAGGCAAATTCATTTAATAAAACCCAAGCTCTTTCTAACTTAGAACTAAGCGGGAGCAGATCTCCTTCTCATTAAAAGAAATCCAAATGCCCTTTAAGTAAACAATTTACAAAAATAATAATTTGTTTCAAAGTTTTTAATTAAATATAAAATCTTTTAATATTGAACCCAAAGTAAAATTACAAATTGTTATTTTTTAATTATTTAAAATCAACTACTTAATATCTAGTCTAAAAGACCCAACTAAAAATAGTGAAAATCACATCTTAAATATATGTACAACTACTAGAACTCGACTCAATCAAATTTTATACAGTCATGGTTTTCTTGTTTTTTATACTTTAACAAACAAACTTTTTAACAGCTTTTTACCGAAATAAAATTCTTTGTATTCTTAAAAATTATAGTGTACTGCTCAAATTTGAATATTTTATCACCTAATCATACCTTACCTTATTTTCCTAAATAACTTTAAAAAACACTACATTAATTAAAAAGCATTGCAATTATCCCTGAGTATTCTTTTTAATCGTATTTTAATATAAGATGTATTTTTCTACCTAAAATTGGAACGGCTTCTAAACTATTAGGGTACTAAAAATGGTACGCGTTACTAGGTTTGGAATTCAATTCCTCATTTTCTTAAACTGACTTTGAACGCATTTAAAGCTCTCCAGTTCCAAAACTTCAATTGAGTTTGGTGGTAAGGTCAGGTCTATAATAACTGGGCTTATGCCCTCGCATTTTAAGTGCTTCAGGTTATTATTGTACCGAAATACAGTCGGCACCTGAAACTCTGCTACTGCGTTAAGGTCTAAATGCTTTAATGCTTGTTTGTTTTGCAATATTTGTTTTAAATCTGTTCTGTTTTGAAAATATCTGTTCATTTACAAATACATTTAGCTATATAAAAACTAAAAAATATTTTAAATTAACAAGGTTATTAAATTTTAACACTTAAAGAGACACGGGTTTTGGTTCAAATCTACAAACACTACTATAATGTATTATCTCTTAAACTGTAAAAGGATCAATAATACAATACATCGTTTTTTCCTGTCATAAAAAAATTAAAATAAAACCCCACAAATATATTACTTTGCAACGATACTTCAAGATTACTTAACCTTACCAAATAATCAAAAATTGTGCCCTTTTCCTATTGGTTTTTGGATGGTAGGATAAGTTAATTAAAAGTAACAAAAAGTGAGAGACAGTTTTAATCTTAATAACTATTTCATTCTTAAGAACTGATTTAAATTACCTGATATATCATCGTCTAAAAAATAAATAATCAAAACTTATGAGATTCATACACAATTTTTATGTAGCTGCTAGCTGAGAAGAAAAGCAACACATGCTTTGCTTGCGCTCACTGCTTTGTGCGTCAAAAAGGGCGGTATGGTCAACTTTGACGAGCCCCGGTCAGCTCAAATGTAGCCATTCGGGGTTAAAACTGACCCATTTAATTGCTGACATCCTGATCTTTCTTATGATACCCATTCCATGCCGATTTGCCATTTAGTGGACTTGCGTGAGTGAATTCACGACTACGACCATAACTTTAAATTAACTTAGTACTATTTCTAATTTTTATTTGAACTATATTTACATATTTCTTACATATATTATGTTTTAAAACCAATCTACCAATAGATAACATACAAAATATTAAATTGCACTAGCTATCTGCAATTTGTATTGCTTTGTTTTGATAATAAATTTTTATTTTATTTATTGTTCAGATACATTGTTTACATGGTCAAAACTATTTCATTATACATTACCTCAAATCAGTTTAAATTTTCATCAAGAATGTATATTTGAATAAAGTTCATATAAAATTTTGCTGAAGTTAAACTTTGCATTTATTAACTCACGGTATTGAGTCGAGTATCATCTTGTGTCAAAATAAATTTTGAAAGTTTATCTGCGTCCAACTCTAAATATTTAAAATTAACATATGTGTATTGTGTATAAATGCTGCAGAGAAACGACTAACGTATTTGAGTCCTTACACCATGTGTATTTTTAATTTAATCTTAAAGGTCAAACTATCAGTTTGAATGTACTTTTTTCTCATGTGTCTTTAAGTAACCTGGACGTCTAGTTGCAAATTTGCATTGTGTACATTTATGCTGTTTAGCAATATGTGTTGACATATGCTGTCGTAGTAATGGAAAAGTCGTAAAATCACGTTTGCATACATTGCAAAATTCAGGTCGTTCTCCAATTTTATGTAAAATATGATTCCATACTTGTTTTCTAGTTATAAAACTATCCCCACAAAATACGCACTGATATGGTTTTAATTTTAGGTGACTCCGTTCATGTCGAAGGCAATTAGCTGCATTCGTAAATCCTTTGGCACATGTTTTACATTTGTACGGTTTTTCACCAGTGTGAATCCTCATATGCAAGTACTTTTCACCACTGAAGATGAAGAGTTTACCGCAAATTTCACACTCTATCGTCTTTTCCTTAATGTGTGCTCGTAGATGGGAAATTAAGTGGTATTTGTCAGGACAAACTTTTTCACAAAATACACATGAAGATTTTGCATCAAAATTGTGTACGATTTTAACATGAGATCGTAGACCATCTTTCGAACAAAATCGTTTCTCACAATTATTACATTCTAGGGATTTTGAGGTGGTAAATGTGTTTTCTGGTGCCTTTGTTTGTCAGCGTTAGTGCAGAATTTCATGGAACATTTATCGCAACTGTGCGGTTTTTCTTTCAGATGTCGTTTTAGGTGCTGTAACAGTGTACACTTTCGGAAAAACATCTTATTACATTGATCGCATTTGAACGTGGCCTTACGATTTTCGTGCGCTAACTCTTGGTGCTCCTTTAGTGGTGTCTTAGTCGTGTATGATTTTTCACAGAGTTCACAACTATACATTATTAAGCCCAAATGGATATTACTAACGTGATACTTCAGAGTATCCTTTGTATTAAAGGTTTCCCCGCAAGTATCACAAAAAAACTTACTTTCACCGTGGACGACAAACAAATGTCGACCCATTAGAGCACTGCTACTAAAAGATTCATTACAAAGTTCACATTGGAACGAAGTTTGGCGAAGATGAGTTTCCAGAATGTGAGTGTTCAAAACTCGTTTTGAAGAAAATGTTTGTGAACATATTTTACACAGATAACGCTGTTCGATCTTTGGAGCTTGAGCATGAAAAGTTTTAATGTGTCTTGATAGACTGTATGATACCATAAAGGTTTTATTGCATATTGTGCATATATATATCTCTCTGTCGGATAAGTGAACTTTTAAATGACGCTCAAAACTCAGTTTTCGAAGAAAAACTTTGTTGCATGTTTTGCATTTGAAAGTTAGCGGATTGGTTTTGTGGTCAATGTTGAAGTGTTCATTCAAACTCTTTCTAGATATATATTCTTTGTTGCAGTAACAGCAAACAAATGGTTTAATACCTTCATGATCTTTACGAATATGTTGTTTCAGTGAAGATTTTGAAGACCACGATTTACGACAAATGTGGCAAGGATACTTGATTCCTTTATGAATTGATTGAGTATGTCTGAGCAAACTTTGGCTTTCCTTGCAGGACTTTGAGCAGAGACTACAACTGTATGGACGTATACCTTGATGAAAATCTTCAATGTGTTGTTCCATGAAATATTTATTGATAAATGTTTTGTCACAAAGATTACAGGGAACTCGAACTCGAGGCTCTTTTGAATGAGCTTCTTTCACGTGTCTTTGTAAACTATACTTGTTTGAAAATAGTTTATTACACTCCGTGCACTTAACTTTGGACTCGGAACTAACTTCCGAATTCTCCATTTCGTAAAATTAGTAATTTTATGTTTTTGAAATAAAAAAATGCTTCTTGATTTATTGTTTAGTAGATCGTTTGCACTTGCTTGTAGAATTTAGTTTGTTTTGGGAAAAGTTTCAATAGA
>JAQIWN010002778.1:0-14796 GCA_034699025.1 Entomobrya cf. arborea Gr-Col-00668
CGGAATGGTCTAAACTATCCATATATGCAAAAAACGAATGGGGCCAGATGTCATATTTAACCTGCATTCCCTCCTTTGTTTGTTCAACAATTATTTGTATGTACTAATTTTATGCTGTGAACATTAAAGAACTCGTTTTTGTATATTCGTAGCTGGAGCCAGATATGAGATGGACTATAACAAATATTTTGCCGGAAGTAGGAAACTGCAAAACGAATTTCATCAATGTAATAACCAGTTACATTATTGCAGTCCATAAGCACCTGTGCTCCGAATTAGACGGTATAGTACCTGGAGAAACTCCAGTTAGACGGAGGGTATCAACTCAAACGCCAAGGCGAAAGGGCAATAATCCTGCGTTGGTAATGAACACAGCTACCTTTTCCAAAGAGTATGTACAGGGAGACCTAGCGCAACATTTATTCAAGTACGTACAAATATTTAACAAAATTATTATTATGCATTGGGCTAACTATGAGAAAATGGGATAAATTCGACATTTTGAATCTTTTCAGAATTGTGCAACAGATTGACAAAAAATATCCTACTCCAGTGGAGTCAAAAGGTGGAAGTTTTCTGTCGTTTGTGGCTTCGTTGGAAAAGCAGAAGAAGCCTGCGTTAGAATTCATAAAAGCCATTCACAAGGTGCTGTCGTTAGATGCCAACATTGAAGAAGATGCTCATAAACTCAGAAGAAACCTTCTTCGCTTGATTGGCGTCGGTGAATTTAGTGATGCAGCTTTGTGGAACGAACCATGCCCATCTATTGTTTTACCTGAAGTCATTTGTAAATTGTGTAACCAATGCCGTGATCTGGATTTGTGCAAAGATAATACAACTGTCACCAAAAATAATACGTACGTTTACGTTTAGCATGTAAAATGTAATAAGTTTTTGTATTTTTAGGATATTGCATAGTACTCATTATGAATGTTTTTATTTACTTTCAGACGCGCGTGGCTGTGTCCTACTTGTGACTCCCCCTATGAGACTGACGAAATCGAGCAGTTATTGGTAGACTCTGTTAATAGGAAACTTATGGGCTTCGTCTTGCAGGATTTGCAGTGTTCCAAATGCAAAGCGGTGAGGATTAGATAAATGAATATTGAAGTATATTACTCATAGATGATTAATAATATAATTTTGAGGTTGCCTTCAATTTTTTTTCGTGTTTGCAGATCAAACAAGACAATTTGAGTGAAATTTGTTCATGTGGTGGAGATTACAAAACTATAATCGATCCAAAGCAGACCGCGATAAAACTGAAAACCTATCTTGCCATCGGTGAACATTTTCATATGCCTCTTTTGCATCATAATATTAAGTGGATTCTAGCTATGAACCCTCAATTCTCGAAATAGTTGGTAACTTCTTCAATTCCATTTTATTGATTATGTATTTAAATAATTCGCACGCTAGTATCATGTATCAAGTTCTCTTGTTATCCATTGATAAAAAGTATCTGTAACTGAAAGTTGTTTGCTAGAATGTTTAACCGATTTATTTAGCTTTATGCTTGGGTTTTTAATTTTATAATAATGAAAGATGAGAAGAATAAAGATTGGACTGTGAATTAAAGAATTGAATTTATTGAGGAATTAAATTTAATCCGTTTGTACACCTTTACTTCTACTCTATACAATTTTCATTGATGACACATTCCGGTTGACTAATAAACATGCAGTTTTATATTAAAATGAACAATGAAATACGACAGTTTGCATGAACGAATGTTTACTACATTTTTACTCGCTAATCAACTTTTAAATTTACTTGGCTGCCTGTTGCTGATTGATGGGGTCAAGCTTAGGTTCTGCAAAAAAACAAAATGGCACTTGATAAAGTATCGAAATATATACCTACACCGTACATCATTGTTAAAATTACACTAATATACACTGCATGCAAAACGCCGACTTAACTAACCTGGGAAATCTAAAGCAGGAAGCTTAGTCATGTCGACGCCTTGGCCACCTCCGTAAATCTTGGCCACTCGGTCCAACTCTGTCTTCAGTTCCCTTTCGATCTGTGGATTACTATCGACCAGTTTTCCTGGGCTGGCTCTAAATGGTATTAAAAATTAAGATTTTTCTTTCTTTAGTTTATATTTCCAATTAAATTTTTAAAACTATCAACGTAGTAAAAGCATTCTAAAAACATTTAAATCATCAAAAATACACAACTTGTTTTTAAAACAGCTGATCAAGATTCACTTACTTTGCCTTTTGATCATACTCCTTAATTTTCTGAACAAACAGTTTCTGGATTGGGTCTGTAGCCTGGCCCTTTTGAGTGAGGACGGCTGAAAACCCAATGTTTCTCTTGAGGATTGTGAACGCTGACCTTTGAAACTTGGGAATGATCGCCATTTTGGATATTTTAATTAGTTGGATAACTGTTCAGGATTAAATTGCAATGGACGATTACCCAGATGATGTGCACTTACACAAGAATAACACAGACCAAATACATGTGTTTGAACTTGCAGCCGATGTTGCGGCACTTAAGATGGTGAAAAGGAGAGAAATGAGGGGCATAGTAGGATTTAAGTGTGGTGTACATTTGGCTATATGCCTGAAAGTGTGGAGCTTTTACCCATCATGAATGTTGTCAGTTGTTCGCGTTGTTGGTATTAAACGGGTTTACCTTTTACTTTGTTTGCACATTACCAGACAGACCGACAAAATGAACCGCAGAAAGAGATTTTTTAGCTTTCATTTGCAAATTAATTTTGTCCTTCAAAAGGGTTTTACATAAGTTTTAAAAACTTGTCAATTGATTAACTTTAATCTACTTGACATGGAAAACTACTGAATACTGAAAAAGATTTCCTTGCTGACTGTCAACGTGTCAGCTCGCCAATTTGCAGGCGTTATGCCAAGTGATGGTTAAATTATAAACTAAAAGTTACGTACATGACATTTACATTTAAACTTCCATAATCACTGTCCAGTCCAATATGTTGTACTTATAATTATTTTATACTTTAGAATTTTATACTAGAATTGTCAACATATCAGAGTTGGTCCATTCCAAGTTTATATGCATGTATTTAGCCCGTTGTGCTAAAAAAAAATTATTCCAGGAATTGTATTATCATATTATCAGATTTTTTGATAAATTTTCATTGACATGGACAAATTCTAAATGATGAAATGTAGGAACACCAACACCACCACTGACCAACTACAAAGATGGGATATCAAGATTATTAATTTTAGTATGAGTAGGGGCAGGGCAGGGGTTAGAGCTTACTTCACACACACGGATGCGGAATGGGGATAAAAACTGCGCACCATCTACAATGGGAAAGGTGACCTTCAAAATTATGGAACACATGGTTTGTCGAAAGTCGAAACACGTACTCACATGACAGCGTCAGCAATAAAAAATTAACTAATCTATTAGGGAATTGAAATATGTTAAAACTTAATTGATGTATTTTACGACCTATATTTGACATCCACACTTACTGTTAGTGGTTTTCCTGTCACTTAGTTTTAAAAAATATCCCGCAGAACATTTTCGAACGCAACGCCTGAAGGATTTAATATTTTCTTATCAAACCATGATATCAAGAGATGAATAGTTGTACTTGTACAACATGTTCGCATCATAGCCAGCAGCATGAACGTTGTAAAGTATAAATATTTTGCACACGGCACCTCTCATTGTGAACAATTCTTGGAAACACTCAAATCAATACACTACCAACAGATATGGAAACAAAAAGATGAGATAATACATAATTTGTGGACTACTATTAGCATGCATGCATAACCGAAACACTTATGTGATATGTGACCCCCTCTAATAATCGTAATCAAATAATTTTTGTTTTATAGACACTAGGACTGTCATTCTGTTTCAAATATTTTGCTGAACATAATGGAAACGGATGAATGGAATAGGTAGCATGATAGCAAGGCACTTGAATAGTCAAGTCAAGCTAGCAACTAACCAGTCATGCTTTCTCATTCATTCATTAGAAATATCTGAATGAAAATACGGAATTTCTTAAAGCATGTACCATTTGGTTTTTTTCAAGTTCGGATGTTATATGATCATGACCTCACCTCATCCGACGGACCATCCGACTCTTTGCAAAGCTTTTGATCATATTTAAAGTAGTAGGAAAAGTCGATTTCGTTCATTATTTTACTCACCCTGCATACACACCTGATACACCACTCGTAATTTATGAAAAATATGAATGAACTATCAAACAGTTAAAATGATCATCAATCATCGTGTAAACCAGTTACACACTCCAGATTCCTATTTAGTCGTACGATTCTTATATTCTCTAAGTCTTTATGTTAGAAATTTAAGTTAACCAAAGATAATTCAATCATGCATTTCTTGAAGATTTTTTTAAAAATCATACAAAGCCAATACACTGCAATAATAAGCTCTTGTGCTTTTTACATTAAATACAATTACAGCGATTGCGGGGTCACATAAATACAAAATTTGCATATATAATTTCAAGAAAGTTTATAAAACCCTGCGCTGTGGACGTGGGCATCCAAAATGCGTGAAATTTCAGTTCAAAATCTTCCAAATCCAAGATATCCAAGAAAATTGCGTTGCATTTTGTGGTAGGTTTTTAGTTTTTATCATTAATGCAACTAACGAAAGTAATACTCTTGTGTCAACGTATCATTTCAGTATTTTTTTATTCATTCAAATCTCATTTAAAAACGAAGAATCACTTTACATATAAATATGCGCTGAAACATATCTCTGGATATGCAAATACTGCAATATGATAAGCGTTGGCTTTCTGTAATCCTATCATCATCCTACCACGAATAAACAAAGCCTCTCCACTCTCGCCTCCGTTTCTATTATATTATGAGAGTACTCAATTCAATATAGCTTTGTTGACGACCAACGACTCAGAGACAAACAAAATGGAAGTTTCATGCATATTCCCTTCTACTTTTACTTAACTTACCTCAGTTAACTCAAAATATCATTATGAATCATGATTATTATTATGATATGATGCGATTGCAGTAGTATCACAGCATCCTATGTACCTCATACAATCATCAACTCACTTAAGCGAGGATTTGTACTGAAATTCTATTCCTTCAGTTAAATGTACAAACTAGATATCAAAGACAGAAGTCACGTTTAAGTAAGTATTACAAAAAGAGAAGATTCAAAAAGTTAAAATTATAGACATGTTTGGATGCATTATGTATTGGTTGTCAAATGTAATCTAACCGCAAATAACCGAGAAGTAGTGTGTTAATGAAGTAGTGATCGTGATCACGACACGAGAGGTTATGTTCACATTTTACTCCTTGTCTTCATTCACATTACCTATATGAGTATTTAGTTGTTCACACGTCTATATTTTTTTGCTGTGCCCCAGCCCCGAAAGTGCTGTAAAATTGTAATGATAAAGGCTAATTGACTGTGTGTGTAACTGTTAGACTCATTCCGGAACAAGGTTTCTTAGCAGACTACAATTTCATCCAGTGTTATCTTTGAATCAGCGCATCGTAGTATCTTCTTGTTACGTGCAGTGCTAACTCGGACTGAGTCATCGTTAGAGTAGACCCACAACTAATTAGCATCATCATGGATTGATATCCCAGAAGTAAAATTGAGGTACGCTTACACTCTTATTATTCTGATAAATGTCTTTCATTTGAACTTTTTCACTGAAAAAAGTACATTTCCACTTTTAGCCACTTTTTGGAAGAAAAAATATGCATGAACAAAAATATTCATTTTATGTTTGTACTTCGTACTATGTAAATGGAGGTCACATTGAAGCATTGCTTATTGCGTACCTTAATTTTTTTTACCTGTATTTAAGTAATCTTCTTTTATATAACTTTTCTATCTGATTTGTTTTCCATTTCCAGTTAAATATATGTGTTTAGTATGTACGGTCACCGTCATTTCTCCGGTTTTATATTTTATGGCTGCTATTTAAAATTCTTTTGGGTCTCTTTTAGTTCATGTTGGTTTGCTGAAAAATCTCTGCAACTTTGTACAATATTCTGATTTTATGATTTATGTAGTACAGTACCTTGTTTTGGCATGATGCTCTGTGCTACACAAAAACATTGAGATAATTTAGTATGATATCATCCCTTTGGCAAATTGTTGTCAACAAAGTCTTAAACCAAGCTTGATAATCATATTTTATCTAAATCTATGAACAATTCCATTTACATCAAAACGTTGACAATGCTCCTAAAAATCGAACATGGGTATGGGTAAACTTTTAGTTTGCAGCGCAATAGTTTATTCATGTAAAATCCAAAATCAAACTTGATCTTTCAAAAATACGAAATACATCAACTCAACTTTTGTGTGTAAACTCTGTTTATATTGAATTTTTAACTAGTGTAGAGTGTAGACGTTTATTTGTCTCCTTTATTAGGTGAAATATTTAGAAGTAATTTCGAAAGAGAAACATTGGAAGTTTTTTTTTTAATATGATTTATCATTTTAGAGTTTTTTGCATATTGTATTCAATCATGGACATTTCTGCACATTTTTGTATACTTTTTTTGATCGATCTATCTAGGAAGTTTCAACAAATTCATCCAGAAATCTACCGAGATGTAATAAAATATGATTGCAAAGCGCTTGTTTTGTTGCAGAGAGATTACTTTATATAAACAAAACCAGAGAGTATGCGATTTTTTTTGAAAAAAACTTTTACGCATTGAAATTTAAGAAGAAAAGTTCATGTAAACAGAAAATATTCTGTGTTGTCCCACACACCGCACATTGCCGCACATCGAAGATATGTGCATAATAATATGTGCATAAACCATACGCATTCGTTTCTCATAGTATTCATTTTCCAGCCTTCTAAAAAACCATCACGTTTTGTTTGCTCAATTTTTAAAAAAGAATTACGTTTTAGATTTTAATGTAAAAAGTAAATCATATCATATCATTTGGGTTCCGGCACCTGTAAGAAACTGAAATCTTAGAATACCCACCTGAGGAAAATACTAGCTTTCTTTCAACTTTTTGTAACACAACTCTACAAAATCCTTTTCTGTGTTATTTTCTTTAAATTACATATACCTCCACAAGTACAATTGAATCAGGAGAATATACGTAGACTGCGCGGCATGGATGTCTTCAGTTTGATAAGATATTCTTTATATTTGTATGTACATTATACTTCATTATTTGGAAAAGATTTTATTTTTCTAAACAGGTACGTATATTTCGTATTATAATCCTACCTCATTCAATTATATTAACATGGATAATATACATACATGCGCTTTTACAATGACATGAAATCTACACTCTTCGGCTTATCCCTATTTCCCATTGCATTGCGTACTTTCGATTAATTTCTACCGCACTAAGATACGAGATAAAGGAAAAACTAAAATGGTTTGGTTTTACCATATACTTGTTAAAATTCATCTGAATACAAAATCCCGCAAGCCTGCATTGTATTGTTGTGTGTGAAACTGCCAGACAGTTAGACTATTCTGTCAGAAAATCTAGTCCATTCAAATTTATCTACCTTTTTACTTGCTCATACTTGTTCTTGTCCTGTATCCTGTATCCAGTCCAGTCATTTTGAGGCTCCTTCTGTTGAAGTATGAACTGAGGTGTACGAGGTACTTTCATTCAATTCATTTTACTACATCTTGAAGAAAATACGTGTTATAAAATGGTATTACATGGTACTTGGTATAGTTTACGGAAAAATCACTCATGCAGTGTAGCACTAACAAGAAGGAACTTTTCAAGTAAATGGAAATAATATACGTTAATCGACAAATGCTATGCTAGTTTACAGTTATATTTTTTTCTGATCTGGAATAGATACATAATTAAATTTTCAAACATGACTATAAAGAATTTTTCCAAGTTTTAAGATTGTGAAAAATATTAATGCTCGAGGTTTTAAGGCTACTGTCTTTATTTCATTTTAGACATTTTTTAAAAAGTACTTTTTCCCAAGTGATCTTCCGACCTTTTATTTGTACACCTAACAGTAGCAATGTGGGTGTTCACAGTGTGTGTCTTTTCTGTGATGAAATATGATACCATTCTTCTTCTTACATCACATCATAAGTATATATTAAGGGCTCTTTTAATTTAATTTATGACTTTGACTTTACTTATACCTATTGGTATGCTGGTAATAGGCTACACCACCTGAACACACTTCTTCCTTTCTTTTGGTTTGACAAGCTAATTTTTGTTTTAGAGAACTTTTTTCAAACCGTTTTCCCACAAAACTGACCAATACCAGATAAAAGACCAATTAATTGTTGCATAAATGATAAAAGTATATACTCGAATGAAATTTTCAACTTTGGTTATCGTACATGTTGTGAAGTCCCATGCAAATGAGGATTCTTTTGTCTTCCTGCGAATGGCAGATGCTTACAATGGTAGATGGAAAATACCTACGTTTTGACATAATTCCATTTTTTAACCAAAGTGTGTGGTTCGGAATCTATTTCAATTTTATATTGACTAGCAAAGGTCTAGTCGTCACGATTTAACTATAAAAAGTTCACTTTGTTATAGCGCAGAGCTAAAATTGACCTAAACAGATAATTCCATTTTTTAACCAAACTATGTGGTTCGGAATCTATTTTCTTTTTCATATTAACTAATAAAGGTCTAGTAGTCATGAAACAACGATAAAAAGTTTCATTTGTCATAGCGCAAAACTACAAATAGACCTAAACTTATTTACATTCCATTTTTCCTGTAAAATGCAGATGTAAAAATGTAAAGTTTGTTCATTGTTATGTGCTTTACTTGTCAGCCAAGTGAAACGATTTACTTTACTTGTCTAACAAGTAAAATGAACAATACATGCAGCAGATCACTCTGCTGCAAGTATAAAAGGCCACGGCTGCTGCTGTGAAGAGGGTCATTTGTCTTTCTTTGGTTTACCAAGTCGTTTCAGTAACTTGAAGCTATCTAACTTTTGACAATTATTCCTCCAGTTGAGTTCGCTCCTGGGAAGATTTCCAATATTTAAATTTATTTACTGGAAGCTTTGGATTTCCTCTACCGAGACGTTCCAAAGTTCCCACCCCTCCGAATATATTTATATTCCCTGGAAACATTATATTTCCTCTTTTGAGATGTTATAATGTTCCCATTCAATATAAAAACACCCTGAACGTTGAGAAGCGGATAAATCACATCCATTAACACTCTTGCGTTTTCGTCTTATTTATTTATCAAACCTTGATCGCATATTACATGCATGGCCTACGGCTGTACAGGAGAACATCAATCTAGCATATTATATTTTCCCTTGTAAAAGGAAGCATTTATAATACCTGCATATCTTATCATAATATATCCGAGGGACCTTACAATGTTCGTAAAAAAAGGAAGTTAATTTGCATTTTTATCATAATTTAACATATTATACTTATAACCTTGGTCGACTTTTATACTAAGAAATGAAAGTATTTTAAATGCACGAGGATATTCAACATAGTAATTTATACTTGATAAGGACAATTCAATATTGAATATATACAGCATAAATGAATGAAACATCAAGCATAAAAGCTGAAGGACGAACCACTTCCTTTTCCTCCAACATATTTTAAACTTTTTGAATTAATATTCTTATGCTATACTCTAGTCCAGTCTATAGTGCCCAGTCCCATGTTGGAATAGTTATAACATAAGTTATAAGGAAGTGATGTAGACGGTTTGAAGTTGAGACTGTGAGAAAAAATCTTCGAAAAGTCGAAACTCAAAGCGAGTGAAAGAAAGGGCCAAGCTAACCTTTTACGTCCAGTTCAGTTACAGAGGGTTGCTTTTGCAAGTTACAAATAGTACAAGTACATCAATTCTCTTTTTCTCGCTGGCCAGCTGTTATAATTTTCTACACTGCGCAGTGATATTTTATATGACCAAGTCAATAGCATCTTTTAAGGCATCATCCCTCTAAGGGATCCAGATTTTACTCACGATCACGATATCTTATGTACGCATGTATGACGAAGTGTTCCGTAGATCCATTTAACTATAATGCTATATGCTAAGGTTTCTTATAAGATCTCACACTGTAACTGCCATATATTGAGATGGCAAGCTTATGTTATGCTCATATTAAATTTATATATGAATTCAACAATTTACACAAGGAAAGATTCTGAATCCTGTGGTTTGTTCGTTTGCACAAAGTCCAGGATTTCTCATAAACCTACCTGCTGGTTCCTTTCATAAATGGTTCATAATGATTTGAAGCGAATAAATTTAAGGAAGGAAGTTTGGCAAAATGTAGCATCACTATCTCTTTTGGTTCATTTGTTAATCAACTAGTAGTGAGCACTGATGGACTTCGTGTAAAATGCTAATTCGTTTGAAAACGCAGAGAATAATGATAGTTTGGAAAGATGCAAATGCAATAAGCTTTTATGAGAACCCAACTGAAAAGGATAATGTATGATGTATGTAACGATAGTTTTTAAATAAGTTTTAAATCAATAGCTATTTAGCCCGATACGATACCCACGATACGATGCAATGTTAGAAATTTTAAAACTGTAGAATTCACAGCAATAGTATTACGATCACGTACTTACAAGTGTACGTGTTTTAGAATATTATAAAGATTCATAAACTATGATGCCGTCACCATGATCAGTAAAAAGGAGGAAAAATCCATGTGTAAAACATACATTCCCTTCTCATCGCTCGACTTCTGGCTATTGACTATTTAACTTGATAGCCATCAGCAAGTAGTGGAAGTCGTGTCTTTTCACATTGAATCTCTGTTTTAACTCGAAGGGTGACTGAAATTAGATACCAAAGAGTCCTTCTATTCTGGTCTGGTCCTTTTTTTTCTTCTTTAAAATTTATTTAAGGGAAACTGAATCAACAGCATGTCGTTTTTACCATATTCTTTTTAACCGTGGCATATACAGTAGCTAACTGGTAGCCAGAGAAGAAGAGAGCTGCTGGCGAGCAGCCGCACACCAAAGATGTTTTTACTCTTCTTTGTGTGTTGTGTATATGTAATGTAATCATAATAAACGCCATAAGATGAAAAGAAAGAGGAGAATTAGTTCGTTGTTTTTTGTTTCGTTCCCACGATTGAGAACTAAGTCAAGTCCCTTATTACTGCTGCTCTGCACAAGTGCATGGAAGCAGGAATAAATAGAGAAAAGTGAGTCAATGATCTTCCTTCCTTGTCTGATTATGATACGCTGGCTACCACCACCACCAAAAAACCAGACAAGATATATACATATTATATTCTTCACTATCGTCATCATGGATAAGGGAGTTCAAGAGAGGAAGAAGCCTTCACATCTGATTACCTACTTTTCCTCGTGTACTTTATATGCTGGGTACTCATCATCATAACCTGCTGTAGTTATTATTAAGATGATGAGGGTACACGCTATAAAAATGACTTTAATAGAGTGTATAAGAAATGTAAACCTGTCAGGGACACCGACAACATCCAGTTCAATTTTTTTTAAAGATGCAAGTAACTTATAAAGTAGTATAGTTTGTAGGGATGGGGTTAGCAAGTCTGAATCAGGAAAAAAGTCCTTGACTGTTGGACAACTTTTGTGGCTTTTTTACACATGACATGAAGATGAGTATATAGCCATAGAACTATTGCCCTTAAGTTAAACAAAAACGCAATCTTGTTCATTCACTCACGCACGCTATATAAGTGTATGCATGAACGGTTTTTAGAAGAGTGAGGATTTGATACAAAGAATGGTGGATCACAGGATGTAGGATGATATGATATAAAAATGTATGAAATAAATGTGATAATGATGATGATGCTTTTTTGGTCTTAAATTTGTCTTTCCTGCTTGCTCTCCCCTTTTGTTTTGCCTTTGTTATATGTTTATTAAAGAAAAGACGAAAGTAATTTATATTTGTGAATAATTTTTCGACAAGATACTATTGTTTGAATGTAATAATGAAAAAAACCACTTTCCTGTCGAGTCTCACCATTCAATTCAGGTAAAAATTGAGCGTTCACAAATAAGACAATTCATTCATGATATGTTTGCGTACATGATGTCTCCCTATCTTTGTATTGTACATAACAGTGCGCGAAAGCATAATATATATTTTCTTGTAAAATACTTAATGTTTGTCTGGTCGTCCGGTCACGCTATAAGCCAGAACTTTGAGAAATTTCTTGATACTTAAATTGGTTCGTTGAAAAATGTCATTAATATTCACTAATTTTTATTCCGTTGCAAAATTCATATTTGCCTGAGATTATAGCTGGAACATAAAATAGAGATTCCAACGCTACTTATTTCGTGATTACTATACTATAAATCAACAAATGTGTTGGTCTTTTGTAGATTAAAAGGTACCCGAGACCAAATTGTATATAATATTATATTTTCGATATCAGCATCCATACTTTTTCTCAGCCATGATCTTTTTCTTGCGGTTCCAGCATTAGTGGCATCTCCGGGAGGCAAAAAATGATCATCTAAATTAGTCTTTAATTTAAATTATGTGTATTGTGTACTGTATTTCATACACACACGTAGATACAAACGTGAGATCAATACTTTTATTACTACAAACTTATTAACAGCAAGGAGTGTACTTGAATTGTTCGTTGTTTTACTGTCCATTTGGATATCAGGAGAAAATACATTATATTCAAACATTTATACTAAATCCTTTAAACCGCCTTGTTCAGATTTCAGACCAAGCTATTAGTCTAGACAAAGTTGTGATATTTTATAAATCTAAGGTGATCTTTCCAATTGATTTAAATGCATGATACGTTTATTTCGTATTTTAGATTAAAACAGTTTTTTCTTTTACCCATAATAACCTTGCTGTACGCAGCTTTTAAATAAGTATAAAAACCTTATCGCATTATATTTACTTCCCTTTCCGACCAATATCAAACACTGTTTACTATACTCATTTGCATTTCATTTATTGGAAGCTCATGAATGAGTCATCATCATTGAATGAATGAAATGAAAAATGAAGACTATATTTGTAGACTGTATGGTTTGATGTTGGATATACGTCGAAAGAAAATGATAGTGGTAGCTTTTTACTTCTGAAAAGTAGTTTGTGTGTGGGATAATGCTATATACGGGTGACTGAAAAGTTTAAATTTGCATACAAAGTCTAAAGTTACATCTCTGGAACAGTAACAATAAAGATTTGATGTGGTCGCCTCTCAGGTAATTTTTACTTGACTTGGCATGTATGTATTTGATTTAGCAAAAAATATGACATTGCTATTATGTAAAAATGCGGTCAGTGGAAAGACAAAGATTGTGGTTTACTATTTCAACTTTATTTAATATTTAATGAAGGTTATTTTAAGTTGCACGAGTACAGGTTACAAGCATATTACACGGTGCTTATTCGCAAAAGTATACCTACACAGGCACAATTCCACATTAATATTCCATTCTGAATTCTGAAAGGGAAATTGAAGAGCATTACAACTGGAAGGCCATAAATTGTAGGGTTTAAAATTACAGGTAGGCTGTTATTTATTAAATTAGACCACATGTAGACGTGAAGACAGAAAAAAATCGCTCATTTCTCCTGCTTATTAGATGATTTTTATTGTGAGCATGTATTATTGATTTGAAACATGAGGAAATGCATGTCATATCATTTGTATTCATTGATTCGCACATTTATGCTTATTTGCTACTTTTTAATATATAATTTCAATTGTTCGCTCCTCCATATTTTAAAAAACAAAACCATAAATCAGAATTTTAATGTGGCTGTTTTGCAACACTATTTTGTAGGGCAAACATGTGGAGCCCTTGAAAATTCAAGTTTTTTTCCTTCTATAAAATATATTATCTTTCGGTGTCCATCAGAAAATAAAATTGTTCATGAAGTAATGTTACAACAGCGTAACAACTGTGGACAGTGGGTACTGCAGCGGTAGCATTAACATAAGCATGAACATTAACTACTGAGAGATCGAGACCCCCCGTCGCTTATCCAGCTTGCATCAAAGCTTTTTTTATCATAAAGATATGTACTTTAATTATGCAACAACGTGTTGATAGTTAGTTTCGACAAATAAAGCTGTAGGTTTAGTTTTTTTATACTACCGCGGTACACAAATGTTGGTAGATTAATTGTATTTTCTCTGGATTGCACTGGACAGCAGGCATCTTTAAAACAGTAAAAAATATTGGTGGAAAAAGTGGTATTAGGTACGTTACGTACATACGGCAGTTGGCAATTCGACAAGAAACGTTTCTTTCTGGTGTTAAAGATTTTACATAAAAATAAGAGAGTATAAAGCTACTTGAAACTGAAATCATACACGTATGTACATGTGGATCATCTTCCTCAAGGGTACCCAGAAGTTATATAAGCATAATGGATGTTGTGTCCTTCCATCTTCCTCATACCACGACGATGATGATGTTTCTGATCTATTTCTTTCAAGTCAAACCAAAATCAAGGAAAGGACCATCTTACAATTCATTATTACGTAAGAACGATTAAGCTTTATCATGAATGTTTCTGGTTTTGGCTGGGCTCATTGTTACTTTATTATACAAGGAATAAAATATACCTACATCACATCAATTCCAAACCATCGAATCCCAAAAAATCTATACCACACACATTAAGGCATCGAATTGAAAGATGAGACTTTGGGATATTTTAAACACAGGGTACATTGTTATTGAGGTACTTTCAGAGGACTTTGGAAGTTTCAATATATTGATATTGTGGCCATGTAATGCCACCTATCTTCTATGTACTATTTAAGTCAGGCCAGAGCGGCCATTTGATGTCTGTCCATTT
>JAQIWN010002779.1:0-14795 GCA_034699025.1 Entomobrya cf. arborea Gr-Col-00668
AATCTAGCAGAATTCTAAATCTCGGTAGTGGTGTTAGTACAAGTAACATTTCATTCAATTCATTTTTATTCCCCTCACCATCACCGTCTACAAAACAGATTACTGATGATGCTGTGGTTGTTGAAGATGATTCTTCTTCCAAAACCGCTAGCAAAAACAGCAGTTATTTAAAAAGTACTAAAAAGCTCATAAACTCCAACCGGTATCCTCAGCAGCAGCAGAAACTCGGGAGCAAAGTACTTGTTAAACGATCCGCCTCCTCATCTTCTTTCCCTTACACCGCCACCACCACTCGCTCATCCACTGCTTGTATACTGCAAAACATGGCTTTGTGGAAAAAACACGGAGACAATGCCCAAATGGTACTTACTGGCCGAGTGGAGGATGTCATGCTTCTTCACGAGCCTCAGACTCAGAATGGTGGTGGTGGTAGACGCATTATAAGCAGCGTTGTTACAAGTGGAACAACAACGAAAAGTCGCAGCAGGACCGACATCAATGACGATAGTGACAAGAATACTAGCAGCTATGAAAATAGAAACAGGGAAAATGAAAGAAATCTTCAACATAGTCATGTTGAAACAGTCAAAAGTTACACAACTACCACTACCACCACAACAACAGAGAAAACAATGGCAAGTAGCAGTAGTGGTGGTAAGCGTGCTGATGATGATGATCATGGCGTTTTTGATGATATCTTGAGTACAGCTGACAGTGACAATGACGAATATGAATTTGTCCATAGAGGATATACGGTCACTGTGCATGCTCCTTTTCCTTCACAACCAGCAACTTTCACAACAGAACCCATAACCAGTTCTGATGATACTAGTTTCGCTGGATTTGGTGACGATGATCATGATACTACGACTACTGCAGACATGAACAATATTGCAGTTTCCTCCGAAAATATGGAGGAAAGTACAACCACTATGATAACAAGAAGTGACAATAAGGATAATGGCGATGGGGATGATAAAAACCTTTCTGCTTCATTATTATTACATCCACTTGACAAAAAAGAGACTGTGGTGGTGGCAGAGGCAGATGAGCAAGCTAAAGAAAATGTAAGAGGAGAAAATAGTGAGGAAATTGCAATAACCACAGAGGGGGAAAATGTAGCCTATATTTTATCGGAGGATGGTGAACATAACAGTAAAAATGAAAGACTTGCAAAAAGAAGAAGAAAAAGGCAGGTTTCAGAGGAACAGCTGGAAAAATACCGGTTGGTGGAGGATGCACTTGCAGGGGAAATTATTGATGGAAATTCACAGAGTGATAATGGGCAGTTGAAAAGTAATGGTGCGAGAAATGGTATTCATCATAAAATTATTGACAGAGACCACCAGCAGAATATATCTGTAGAAAAGAATTTGGGAAAAAAGTACTCTCGCTTTTCCCCAGAATATTGGAAAGGAATGCATGAAAAGCTGCAAAAAAGAAAAATACAAAAAGGTCCCAGTCACAATAAGCCGTATGGCAGTGGTGGACTGTTATCAGCAGAAAATGTTTGGCAAAAAAGAGGTGGAAATGATACCAGCAATAATGATAATAACCAAGAAGAAAAAGAGGTTTCAGGTCGATACGCTGTTATTGTCAGAGTGAAACGTGTAATCAGAGGGGATCGTGCGCTTGAAAATACAGCAATTATAATTGATGGTTTCGGTTATCAGAAGGAACGACGTAAGGCAGGATCCTTCTTCAATTCGGTTGGTTGCGGTAGTGGCTCACAGAGAAAACGGTTTGCATTGGGTGGTGATGGTGGTGGCAAGGAGAGTGCTTATTATTCGGCTGTGCGTGGAGATACAAAAATTTTCATTTTGGATGTAGATTCACATAAAAGAATAACTTTGGCTGCACAGCCGCTACCTGTTACGTTGAGAAATTTGCGGAGGATTGATGAGTCTTCTGAGGAAATAAGAAAGCCAAAAGGTAAGAAATAAAAAAGTTTTAAGAAAAAGAAAAGTGGTTTTTGTGATGAACAACCTTACATTTACAGTATATTTCATTAATGATTTTATAAAAGGAAACTTAGGATATATATTTTGGTGAGGGAACACTTTGGGTCTGTTACTATTTCAGTCTTGTAAAAGTAAAAAAAGGCCAATACAACTTTATACGTTTTTCTCAGATCATTTTTCTTTCTTTTTTCCCTTTCATGGCTTGTGATGGCTGAGTAGATCATTAAACCAACTTTGACTCTTGCGCCACACGATACATGTTATCAATTTTGCAGCTTCTGTAAACCCTGTTGTCCTGTTGGAACAGTTCTATTATATTTTTTGGAAACATTCCGATTTGATTACTGTACTTAAAATAAAGTGATTCAGAATAACTAAAGCTATATTGCTACTTTAAATATGCTTACATTCGCTATACATTGTTATTTAGGTTTTGATGTTAGACTTTCATTTTCATTTTTTAATGTGAGACATCGTTTAATATGCATGATGCAAAACATTTGGTCAAGCTTGAACACACTTTTACCAATACTCCGAACAATCCTCAAGAACATATCTATTGTATTTGAATTACATCAAAGTATTGTAAAAATGTATGATGATGATTGGATATATGTACGTTTCACAAATAAAGTACAGACCAAGAGCTGTAAAAATTGGGTGGAGTACTCATTTGGCTGACTTGGCTCGTCACATTTAATTGACGTTTTTCATTGCACTGCATCAAATAATGTATGTATATTTGATTATTGAAAAGATTAGATAGAAACAGACTAAACTTTCTGGTACCACAGCATTGGAATGCGTACTACTGGCCAAGGAAAATTAGGTATTGGAGTCAGGGACCCTGCTGGAGTTCCTAACAATGAGACTAGTAATGGTTATTAAATGTGTTCTTGGTACTGGTAATCGGTGTAATCTCATCATAACATAACATGTTCCCTTATGCGCATATCCTTCCTTCCTCAATGACTTGATTATAGAATCCTACAGACGATGCGATCCCATTTAATGGTACTATCAAAAGCTGGCATCTTCATGATCAAAGAATTTATTCATGTTTAAGAAATCCGGAGAACTCACCAACATTTCGTAATATTTTCCTATTCACGCATTTTGACTTTAAGTAAAGAACTGTTGCTTCATCCGCTCCGCTGTAAATTTGAAATAATATGTGTATAACAAGTGCATGCAATATATAACATGCGCTTTATATTCAAATTTAACCATGTCATAAAGTTTTATACTATTTCGTTTCGTATATTTTACAGCATGTTACACACCATGACATTCTCATGCAATAAAATAATATTCATGTCTTCCTTCCTTTTTTGCCTTTTGCTGATGCGGATCTAAATCTGTCTTGATCTGAATCGGCGCTACTACCACTTTACATTGGAAAAGATAAGAAGATGTAGAGATACAAGGAATTCAAATAGAAGTTCATACTACACGGTTACTGCCACTGGTGCTGCTGGTGAAATGTAAAACAATTTTTTACCATTTGATATCAGTTTCACATGGACCAAGCAAACCAAGTATTTCTACTGATATCATCGCAATACTGCTGATGGCTTGCAATACGATAGGCCAAAGTCAAAGTCGTCGACGACTTCCACGGCTTTATCCCAAGAAAAGTAAGCAATAAAGAGTCAAATGTCCCATTTATGAAAAAAGAGAAAAGCTCATTCGATACCAGACTCACTTAAGTTATCAGACAAAGAAAAGAGGATTACATTCTTGGTTTTATATTCTCTGTTTGACTTTAAGCTTTTTAGCTTTGACCACAACATTGAATAAAGACAAAAGGAACGTTGACAAGTGCCTGCTACTATGCAATATTCCTGTTATTTGCATTTAACTTATGGGTTTTTGCGGTTGTGTAGCAGTAGAAGTAGTAGTGGTCAGCTTACACATGACTATGACCACTATGGGCATGTTCAAGTGCGTGCGTGTGTAGAAAATAAGATGACGATGAAGCGATTGACCAACAAGTTTCATTTCACATCAATTTCCAGACTTCTCCTTTTTTGTTCGACTCGGCTGGAAAATCAACTGGACAATGAAATACGGTACTGAGGATTACGATGAGAGTTGTATTGTCGTTCGACGTGATAATAATGCCCTTTTAAGAAAAGACGACACTAACGCAAAGAAACATTATATCTCAATACTCTCAAATGTTTTGAGTTTCACCAAGCAGCAGCTTCATAAGAAATGGCAGCTGCTATCTAAATATTTTCGGGTAAAATTAGATTGATTAATAATAGTACTCTTTCTGCTGAACTGGCTTTGTATGGATATCGTCATCATCTTCAACACGAAATCTTCTTTTGATCATTTTCGATGGCTTTGACATTGATATGCATACTCAATTAGATTACGTTTTTGGTTGACCCGCTTCCCTGGTCGTTGTGGGTTTTATAATGAGTTTGGTGATAGTATAGATTCTCATTGAAATCAGTGGCTAATTTGGCTGCGCTAATAATGGTAATAAAAATTGATTCCCTTTTCTGGTGACTTGAGGCAGTTTAGACTGTCGAAATGAAAATAAATAGGCTCAAATCAAAACTAAAATCCTATTTTAATTCGATTGAAAACGGTGTGATTACGCTAGAGGAAATTGCCATTTTAGGTGACAATTACAAAACATTCACTCCCTCAACATGTATGGAAATGGAAAGGAATACGGAGTTGCATCTGGTGTTATCACACCTCGTTGTATGCTAGTTTGTGAAAATTTCGGTTTGCTTGGTTGTTTTAAAGTGTTGAAGATTTGAGAAGGCGATGACGACGACAAGTCCTGAAATTGGTTTGAAAACGACCTGGCTCTGTTGGAGAATGGAGGGTAATTTTATTTGAAGCTTAACTGGCTGGTTGGTTGGTTGATTGCTGGCTCGTTTAGTGTGTGCGTACATCATTCATACATTCTTATATGGGAACTGTGAAGTGAAAATGCTGACAAGCTGCTTTTCTTTCTCGCTTTCTAGAATCCAAGCAAAAAGTCAAGTTAAGTCAAGTGGCATCTCTTGTAACAATTCCCTCTTTTTGCTTGCATGATGATGCCTATTTTCTTTGGCCAAACAATAAGAGCTCAAAATAGAGAGAGAGAGAGAGAGAGAAACAGGGCAATGGAATAACATACCAACCAAAAAAGCTTCTTATTCCAGCCTGGTGACTTTTCTCTTGTCTAAATTCAAATAAGCTTGTGAGGAAGAGGAAGGAAGGAGGAGACAACAGCAGTAGCAGAAAAACAGAAAATTTTCCTCTTCTCTCAAAGCTGGTGGTACGGTGGACTTGTAATCTCGTCTCGTCACAGTCACAGCTGCCGCATTTCCCCCAAGTGGAATTGCAAGAAAAATGCCACACTACTGCTTTTAGATTTTGAATGTGACTTTTGTGACTAACAACAAGCTCTCCTGCATAAAAAAATGGAAATCAGCAGCAGTGGTAGAGGTAGTTAGACTTCAGCACACGTGAATTATTTTTGGTAGTTGTTTGCTAGAAGAAATGGCATACCTAAGTAAAAAAAATCTATTCAGTATTTCTACAAGTACACCCTTTTCATGTTTTTAGGCGTAAGGTGCGGGGTTGTAGGGTGCTGTGTAGTAGCAATATATTTGCATGCCTTTCGAATCCGTTTATTTTTCAAGGTGGTGGTGGTGATGATGATGGAAATGAGAATTCGAAAAGTGAGAAACGACTTAAGAGAGAGAAAGAAAAATTTTCATATTCCATTTTCAACATTTCTCTTATTCGTCCAATTCACCAAGAAAATAGAGAACATGTTTCTGTCGTTAGAGTATTTCTTACGTTTTCTACTACTTCTGCATGCATTTATGCAACAACGAGTAGAATTCCTAATTCATGAAAAAAAAGAAGAATAAAAATGCGATGAAGAGAAGAAGAGAAGAACGGACGTGTTGGTTGGCACGACATAAGCGGTAGTTCTTCAGGTTTTCCCTCGTGTTTCTCTAAAAACTCTTTTTTCGACGGGAAGACTTTTTGAGAGGTTTGGTGTTTCTGTTGCTGCTGTTGTACTGACTGATGATGTCGACTGTTTTCTGGTCTGTCTTGGCCTGGCCTGATGTTGTTGGAATGTTGTTCTGCTTGCAAAGGAAATGTATGAGTTTTGTGATATGATATGATGATATATAAACTAAGTTTTCTTCTTGGTTGTCTGTTATGCTGCAAGCAATATAGAAAACCGTGTAATGTAGTTGGGAAACAGTGAAAGTGAGTAAGTTTAAGTGAGAAAACGAGACGAGACTTTGAGACTGAGACGGTATGCATGCTGGCGGAAGAGGAGAAAGATAACTTTTGGATTTGATAATGAAGTTTTAGGTTTTATCGGATCTCTTGTCTTGTTCTAATGTATTTTGCTAATTCACCTTATAACTTAAACTTTTTGTTGTGAAGAAGAAGAAGAGTCGTGCTTAGTTAAGAAGTGAAAAGGAGAAGTACAAGTGAAAAAGAAAAGGGTCGAGAGGAAGAATATGATGTAGTGGTGGTGGGGAATGAATGAATGAATAAGATGAAGGTTTTTGACCGGTCATTCTTCAGACAGGAACTGCACGGCACGTAAAAATGATAGAGTTTACTTAAACTATCAAACATTCTTCGTTTGAAATATACACGAGGGCTGAATAATGTTTAATAGGAATTCAAAATAAATGTTTTTTAAATGCGAAAGGATTTTTTATCCTTTCTCAAAATATACCGTACTAACAATGAATTAATCTTCGAATCCTTCTATGATGTTATATTGTAACTTTTTAAATACATGAAGTTGTTAATACCGTAATAATAATTTTAGTGGATCTGATATCGACAGAGTTTGGTGGTGTAGTTTGAACTTTGAAAACTGAAACATGGTTTCTGTAGATGAAGTGTTGTGGCTTGCATCACTATATTCATAAATACCTCTTATTACACAACATCACTTCTTCATTTCTTACGCGTATGCTACCCAACTTTGAACAGAATATTCGTACTACAAACTGTTTCAGTGAAGACTACTAGTTTACTTCAATGGAAACTTTGTAAAATGTGTGGAAACCTCAAAAATAAAATGCATTTCCGACAAAAGTGTGTGACCGAAATGTCCAATGCATCTGCCTTTTTTCTTTTCCCCTGCTGTTTGATATCAAATTATAGTTCTTTTCATATGCTATATTCACCCGGCGTCGGCTAAGCATCGCATACCCCCATATATTTTATGTATGGTAGTATATGATGCTTAGCACGCCGCCGGGTGAATATAGCATATGAGAAATATAATATGTGTCTTCATAAGAAATGCATGCTGTTGCTCCACAGCAACCATATGAAATATTTTCTTCCAAACTTTTTTCATTGATGTTGTGTGAATGAAAAGGTTCACAGAAAAAGAAGCCTTTCCAAAAGGGTAAAAAACTCCTAAAAAATCGGGACAAGAAACGGTACATGCTTTTCACAAAGGCTTTACTTCGCACTATTATTTATGAATAGTGTTACAGAGAAAATAGTTTACTTTCCAGCACGTGATCACGGTTTTGTGGATGAAAAAACATACTTCAATTCGCCAACATCCCTAGCCCACATTCAAAATCATACAGCCATAAACAAGAACAACAAAACTCTACGTACTACTTGCGAAAAATATAAATAGAATGAAAGCCTCAGAGAATCAAGAAGGATTAAATGAAAAAAACGAGGACAATGCAATCTATAAACTTGAATGACATATCCCACTATCACCTTCCCACCTCCCAATTCCCTACTTTTGCCAATGTACCTAACTATTTTCCTCAAGGTGCGTTTTTTCTATTCACAAACTCTTTTCACACACGGCGGCATTAATAATAAGAGCTAAAATTCTAAAAAATACGACAAGCACACCCATCACCACATCATATCACAAAAATAATACACACTCACTATATCACCCAAAAAACTCTAGAAAAATGGCATAATACTTTGGTGCTGTTATGCAATTATAGTCATCATCATCATCGAGAAAATATACTACCTACCTACCTAGCTAACATGACAAAGACCAGCATGAGTGTCTGATGGCATGGCATGTCATTGTATTTCAGCAAGCTTGGTGAATACTGAAAAAAGTCCAACAAGCAACAGCCTAAAATACTCAGCAGCAGGTATGCATACTATAATAGCCATACATACTATATTTATAATATTTCTATTCAGTGATCCCTTCATTTTTTTCTGCTTTAGTTGCACAATAGGCCTTATGCTTTTTTGTTTCGTACTGTTTTTGTGTTGGTGAGTGAAAATATATTATACAATAATACAAACACGTTCTACTTATATACATATGAGCTTTTTGCTTTCTCCAAGGTAGATAGAGCGTATGTGTGGTGGTATGTATTTGGTTTGGCAAAACAACATAATCCAACCGTATCATTGTCAAACAACAAACCAGTGTGGAACATAATTACAAAATGTAGAAAAATAACAATAACATATTTAAGAAGAGCAACTATTCAAGCTCATGCTAAAGTAAAACAAAAAATGCCAAGTACGTACGTAGGTCTTTCACCAATACAAAGTGAAAGATCTGAGTTTCCTTAAAACTTTCCTTTGAATATATATGAAAGAATGTATAACATATATTTTCTATGACCAAGCTTAACATTCATTTTGGCATGAGAGTCACAGACACAAGAAAAGAAGTACAGCAATATGCTTACTTTGGGGGATTTTTTTTTCTGTTTAGGTTTCATTTGGGAAAACCTTTTCTTCCATTCATTCTTTTCTGCTTTCTCACAGAAGAGACGACGAAGAAGAGTGATGATGAGAGAAGGAAAGCTGTAGCGTAAGCTTGTGAGTCTGGTGTGTTTTGACTCATTCCACCGTAAAAAAAATCCTCTTGTTCTTTCCTCTTCTTTTTCTTGTCTCCAGGTCTCTGGTTTGGTTTGGTAATAGGAGCATATAGCATACAACCATCCAAAAGCAGGAGCAGTAGAGAAATGACTGGTTATGTGGTTGTCTTGCTGCGTTTTGGTAGCAAGCAAAGCAGTTGAACAAGCAGACGGAGTAGTAGCGTGTTGTTGGGGATAAACTAGAAAGCTATGTACTTTTACTCTTTCTCCTTTTCAAGCTTTTCCAAGACCAGAACAACTGATCACTGTATTTTCCTGCTCTGATGATGATGGTAATACTTTTACGTGTAGTTCTTTTGGTATAATGGTAATGGTAGTATGGTGGTTGTGCTGCGCATTGGCTGGGTTTTTACTGCTCTACTATACAAACTTGTAGGATAGAACTTGTGCTTTCTTTTTTATCTATTTTCCCCTTTTGATTTTCCCTTCAGCAGTTGAGTTTTCAGCCTGTTTTTATAGAAGCCAAACGACTGTTAGTGCGGTGGTGTGTAGTGATGGTGGTGGTAGGGTGACGATGATGATAAGCTACAGTTCCCACACAGAGTAAGTACACAGTTTGTGACTGTTAGCTCTCCGGTTAGCTCTAGTGGAGTGGAGCTGCTGCTGCTTGCGAAAAGGTTTCTGTACTTTACTGGCAGGCAAAAGTAAAGAAAGCAAAAATTTACTTGACCGTTTGTACACACGTTCAAACTTTTTTCTTTAGCGCGTGGTATATATACATATGAACACGCGCTTCTTAGATAAGTGTTCAAAATTGACAGATTTTTTCTTCTTCAAAATTCAAGTGAAGTTAGAAAATACAAGGTTTGCACTTGACCGACTTGTTATTCTTGATGATGATGATAAGTGGATAGTGAATTTTTATAATATTTTACTTGAAAATTTCATATTTTCTTGCTGGAGGAGGACAGTTGGAAAACATTGTCTCAAGTCTCAAGAGTTGTTTGTGAAGAAAGAGGAATTGGAGGAGGAGACATCAGGGGACCTCGTTGACTCCTTTTTTCTTCTTCTGGTGACTTTTCTGTCTGAAGTGGAATGTTGACTTTTCTCCTTTCTTGCTTTTCTATCTTAAAACTGAGGATATGAAGGAAAATAAACAAAAATAAGTTCACGGGCCTAAAACATTGTTTTCTCTTCTTCTGTCTTTTGACTTGTTTACTGGCAAAGAAAGCAGCTGCTACTGATTGCAAGTGTGTGGCAGTGAGGTCTTTAAACCGGCTTGTCTGTTTTGTGTGCATTGATACTGTGGTGATCTGCCAAAAAGAACTTACAATACTGGCACAAAAGTGACTTTTGTCATCGTCATCATCGTGCCATCAACAAGAGTAGAACAGCCACCATAAAACAGATATATGATAATATTATTACTGTCATCAACATCGTCATCACATTTTTATTATTGCTTTCTTTCTAAAAAAACATCTTATGGAAAGGAAAACAAAAATACACACTTGACATTTGATGTGCTATGTACACACGTGAAGTGAAGATGATGACATGCTTTTATATAAGTAAACAAAACAGTGCGTTGGCAGAACAGAAAGATTATTTTATTAATTTTCTTTTTAAAAGAAATTTCTCTGCACTTTAACTTTTTCAACGTTATAAATTGTTAAGGAAGAAAGAACAAACAAGGAAAGTCTGTACATGGTGGTTGTTGAAGTTAACACGTGCTTTTGTCGAGGAGGACAAAACTGAACAAGACAGGTTTTAAATGCTTGTGTGTAGTGTGTGATGACCCATTGAAAATCAACAGCTTTTCAGAGAAAGGTGGCACCCAGCCCATTTTTCCTGAAAAGTTTTAGTGTTTGTATGTATTTATCTACATACCCATGGATAAAAATGCAATTTAAATGATTGAAAATGAGAAAAGTTTTTCATCACAAGTTTTACTGGGTGCACTTGTGTCGCATGACTTTTTAAAGAGCCAAGTTTTTTCCTCCATTCTAACAACTACTTTTACCAAACAAGCCATCAAACATGCTAAGTAAATACTCAAGTACGCGTTTATATTTGTTGTAATAGTAATCATCATAATCATGTTGTAATACTGCTGCAATTGAACTGTCAAAAAATAGACAAGTCAAGTTTTCAGAGCAATATACCGTGTAAAAAGAAGCGCTACAAGAAGTCCTATAAAAGTGTGAGCAGTTTTGGATAGCTTTTACAGGCAACGCACAAAAAAGTTGCTAAAATGTTTTCCAACAGTTTATAAATAAGTATACACATCAAAAAACTCACTTTCACCCTCCCAACAATTTAACTTTTATCTTATCCACCGTTTTACTGGAGACACGAGACGACAAGACTCTTTGTTTTCTACACAGGGTGCTCAATAAGCCATACGAAAACAACAAGTTCATTGTCTCTAACAAACTCGTTTCTAATACTAAAGCCGCCTCCTTACTTTCACTCTGTCACTTTACTTTCTTTTCTTGTGCATCTATTTTTATAATAGTCTTGTGAACTTCAAAAAAAAAAAGATATTCAAATATTATTACAGTTCCTTTTAATACGACGCGACGACGAAGACACGTGGTACCAAATAATCCCCATACTTTTGCAGACACACGCACCGTCTATCTGCCAGGTTTTTTCCTGTGTGAAGTGGCATTTGTGAAAGTTGGCTCTGTCCGAAGAAAAGATGGATAATGTAACAAAATAATGATGGTTCATTGCCATCATCATCATCATCGGTATCATCTTTTGCAACTTGTCTTTCCAGTGTGGTGAAACTTGGGAAGAGAAAAAAGGTTTGTGGACGTGTGTATATTATGCAACCACCGTTTTCCTGCTGTTGAGCTGTTGAGGGTAAACATAACAAAGGGGAAAAAGTACAGAATATACATAAGGTTTTCAAACAATGTCCCGTTTTGCGTGTTTTTGTAATTTTTGAGGATACCTGAACAAAAAAGTTGTTTGAGTTTTTCCGCATACCTTTTTTAAAAGAAAACAAAAACAAGAACTTGAATAGAAAACAAAAAATTCTTTAGCTTATAAAAGGGAAAATAGGTTGTTTTTCAAAAAGTGAAAGTTAAAAGAAAGGAAGCAACAACTTAAGGGTTTTTATTCATGATTTTTTTTCGTCTGAAGAAAATACCGAAACGAAAAATATACAAAGTGCGTTTCCGGGAAAAAAATCGTGTAATTTACTCAAGACGGTGAAATAGTTGAATAGAAAACTAAAGGTGTACGATAAAAGTATTTACACTATATATTTCATAAAGTGAAACTATTTTTTAAAGTAAATCTTTAGAAAAAAGCCTGTTTTTATTACGAAAACAAAAGAAGAAAAAAGCAGACAACAGCAGACAAGGTGGTGTTGAAGAGCTTGCCATTTTCTCGGGAAAAATGTTGAATATTTTGCGTAAGCTTTTTTATTTTCTTCCAGCAGCCTACTATTCCACATATTATTCTATAACTTCGTGTGGGTAAATAAAAGAAAGGAAACACGCAAAGGGAAAAATACAAAATATACTACCTATTCATGAATGAAAGAATGCTTTACATTCTGAGGATATACCTAGTTAACTACTCAACCGATTTTCCTACTAAATAATATTATTGCGCACACCTACATTCACACAAGAGCAAGAAAACTAGAAATAAAATGTGTAGAAAAGTAGTAAACACGTTGTCTTTTTAAAAAAGGACAAAGATGCTTTTAAGAAGAAAAAGATAAAACAAATGTATATTACACGGTTTTCTATTACTTGAGTGTGTAAATACGTAATTTTCTTTCGCAAAAACAAGGAATTTGCTAACAAAAGTTTAACGCTTTTGTGTTCCCTTACTTGTTTCTCAGTAGAAATTGAAGATAAGCTCCATACGCTGTAGTTGTTGATAATTAGGATAGTGGTGATGACATGAAAAGAAAATGGGAATAGTGATGATGCAACGAAAAGTAAAAGCTGTAAAATCTACGGTACATAAGTAAGTTTAAATTTTTGAGAACAAACGGAGTGGAATGAGGCAAGGTGATATAATATGACTTACTAAAAGTCATACCATATTTTTAGCGAGTGGGAGTAGGATATAGTGCACATTATTTGTGTGTAAATTGAGTTGAGGTGGCTTAATGGTAAAAGCTAAGAGAAAAAAGGTGATGCAACTCTATGGGTATAGTATATCTTGAGTAGAAACAAATAAACAAAAATGTCTAAAGTTGTTTCGCTCGGTGAAAGTTGAAGCGAACGGAGGAAGGAGGTAGGTGGTAAGGGATTGCAAAGTTAGATCATAAAAACAATCATAAATATAAACAACCATCATAATAATAATATCATCAACAACTACTAAAAATATTCAAATTTACTCCACGCATTTCCTTCAGAAAAGGTTACTCGGTACGCATCAGTAAATACCGAATTTCCACAGCTTTGGCGTTGCAACGATTTCCAAAATAATTGATCCAACTGTGCCTACAAAAAAGAGTCAGTGTTTTTATCAAAAGCGCAAATTATATAATAATCATGCAGTTTTCTTCTGTTCTTGCGATAATATTGCTGCGGCACAGCTTCCGATGCGATGATGCGTTCCTGTTTTCCATGTGGAAATGCATCTCATTAAAATTTTCTCGGAGACTTGTGGACTCCAACAGCTTCTTTTTTACGTTTGTTTCACTCCATTGCACTGGCTAACTCATTTGTTCCCGATTTTTTTCACCGCTTTCTCTTGCTCAACGAGAAGCAGTGGTAGTAGAGCAACGAACCGGTACGCCTTTCTGTGAGTAAACCAACCAGTCAGCCGGTTATGCTATTGTATTATGTAACTTCATTATCTTCCATGTTCCCATGATTTCTCTACATCCATTAAATTCTCTTCTGTTGCTGGTACACTGCACATAATGTGCACGCTAGAACGTAGAATACATTCGATTCACATCCGTGCAAAAATCCCATCCAACTAGAAATAATCTAATATTCTATACCGAAAACTAACGAGAAGTACGAAATCGTTAACAATGCATACATCCTGTTCATATCATGTTTAATTAGAAAAACCACTTTTTCCTTTTTTTATGTTGTTGTCGTTGCAATGTTAAACTGTTCATCAGAAAATTACATTTTTTAGTTTACAAAAAAACTCACTGCTTATTGCGAAAAAACAAATACTGCACAATCCCTTGTAAAACAACAACTACGTATTAACCTTAATATGTAACCGACCAACAGCCTCCTGCAATGCATATTTGATCAAAAAATAGTCCATTTTATGCAAATACACTTAAAACATGCAAATGAATCAGCAACTTAAACTCACTCACAGCTACTCAAACCAATTTATATAACACGCTCATATTTCTAGTGAAAAAGTATATCCAAGTTTCATTTTTCACAAAGAATATTCAGCAAACTTAAAAAGCTAAGTGAAAATACAACCATTTAGTTCTTCCACTTCATTTTTAAATGTGTTTTCTTCCTAAACCGTTCCTGTTCTTTGTAAATATGTACGCAAAAACAGGGACAAGCTCCAGACTATTATGCAGCCTATCAAAACACAATATTTCTCTCTCTTTCTGTCTCGGTATCGTATCACATGATTGTTTAGTTTGATAAACCATAAAGATATAAGCTATATCATGATCCTCTGATACCATTTAAAAACAACCTTATACTCCGTTGTATGATAATGGCAAGTTCTGCGTAAAGGCTGAATGGTTCCTTAGTGTGTATTATGTATAATGAACTGAAGGAGGAAAGTAATTTCACTAATCCATATCATGTATAATATTATGGCATGAGTATGAGTTATTATAAGTTATAATATCGCACATTTATACAAGCTTTCTGTGTGTTTGTACCTATCGCCTTTTGCTCAATTTTCCTTTTAGACAAGAACACAACAACAACAACTGATGCGGTATCGCATGCGAAGACCTCTTTCTGGATCCGGAAAAGGTTTTCACGACCCCCCTAACCGTGATCCCCCGTGTAGATATTTGGAATCA
>JAQIWN010002780.1:0-14794 GCA_034699025.1 Entomobrya cf. arborea Gr-Col-00668
CCTTTGAGTTTAAAGTAAGTTATGGACAACTGAATCACTCGACGGATTTGGATATTAGATATTTAAAACTGTGTATTATTTTGAATAGCACGGGATATTCACTTCCAACACGCTTGGCTGACGATGAAGAAATGATGATTTTGAATTGAAATGTCGTATCACTCGGCACTCTAAATTGAGGACAGCTCATTTCCAAAGAAACTGAACAATTGAATGATATGAATGAAATTTGAGAGTTGCATTCTTCTTGTTTTGCGAATAGCTTCATTACATTTCTTGAGTTGACGAAGAAATGTTTTCGTTAGCTCCCTACATTTTTGAGAATTTGAGTTATACAAAGGCCCATTAAAATAAGTAATAAGAGTCATAAACTAATAATTGTGATTAGTCTGAAGAAGTAAGCCTGTGGTTTAATGACGTTTGGGGTCATTTTGGTGTATATGACCCCCATACCTCAGGTCAGATGGGTTCTAAGGAAAGTCATTGCAGGGTAATTAGCTGGTAATTCTCAGAATTGACAATTTAAAAAATTGTCACTTAATTGCATGTTATTTTATGATCCCTATATCTTAAGTTAGGAAAGTTGTTAAGGTTAAGCAAATGTGTAATTATATTCAGCTGTTAATCATGTGTCGGAATCAGAATTATGTTAATGGGAAATACTTGGATAAACAATCATTTGCAATGAAAATACTTGTGAAGAAACGAGATGTTGGATGGCGTGACCACATTTTATTTTCAAGAATTAAAGTGAAGAAACACCGCATTCATTTGACGAGATTAAGTGAAATGCGAAAATTAATCATTAAAATTTGTAAATAGTAACGCTCCATCATATCTCCATTTTCCCATAAAATATGCACAGTAAAACCGAAAAAAAAGAACTATGTTTGCAGGGAAATATTTTTGATGTGTTTATAAATCCGGATGAAAAATATAAGTTTTTTAATGAATTTTCTCCAGATGATTATTCAGGTCCTCACTCAGTTGTGAGCACTTTACGTGCTATCGTCCATCTAACAGATTGACTGACTAACAGTTTAAGTGAAATGCAGAAAAATGTATTTTGTTTATTATAAATGCTAAAAATTTAAATAAAGTCATGTTTCAAACAGCCAGGCTAAAACTGTGTAAAAGGTATATTAGGTTTATAGAAGCTTCAATACTTGAAATTCCTTTCAAACCGGCTCAAAATTCATGCATCTTCCAAAATAATGACAAGGTAGTCTTACCAGGAAATGACGGACCTGGTCAGACGGCTAGAGGCATGAAAAATTATGAAAAATATAGATTTTTGTACGGTGATTACGAATATAATAACCAAAATCCCAAATGGGACTTTTTAAAATTATTAGGAAGAAGAAAAGTGAACTAGTTTCAATGTAAATTAAGTCGTCTTAAGAGCGCCCATTACAATAGCGTTACATTAAATCGTTGCTCATAATTGCAAAAGGCCCTATTCGGGATTTTGGTTATTATATTCGTAATCAGCGTACGAAAATCTATATTTTCATAATTTTTCATACCTCTAGCCGTCTGACCACGTACGTCATTTCCTGGTTAGTCTCGTGGAAATATCGAATGACAAAGCTGTAAATCGAAGCAATGTTCAATGTGAGCACGATAAATAAATAGTGGCACAGTAGAGCAAAAAGATGCTCAGATTCTCAAAAATCTGAGATTTATGTATGTTATAGCCCTTAAAAAGAGACCTCAAATATTGTTGTCACTTTGCCCCGAAAGTTGACCCCAAGGCCAGCAGACCCCTTTAAAGTTTTTTAATGAAAATTTCAGTTTTTATTTTTTCTAAAATAATTGGACCAAAAAGGAGAAACTTTTGACACACTATTCGGTGCAGTTTTTTAATTGCTATTTTTTAAAGAAAACATCAAGCCAAAATTCAAAGGGTTTTCAAATTATTTTGAAATTACGAAAAAACCATGCACTTTTAAAACTTGAATAAATCCGAAGATATGGACTTTCTGGGGTTTTTGAAAAATGGTGTCCATACAAGAAAAAGAGTATTTTAACATATGTCCATGCAAAGAAAATCGGAGCTAGAGAAACTTCGCAATTTGAATTTGAAAATTGCAAAATTTTAATTCTGTTTTTGCGTCACTTCGTGCATAATTTTTTAATGAAAAAGGTGTTTTTGTACAATGTTGAATACGAATAAATGCTTAGAAAGTCTGTTTTTGTACGTCCGTGTCAAATGGCAATTTTTTCTCGTGTAAAGAAAAAGAGTAAAAAGCGAAAGTGCTAATTCCGGTGGCACATATAGATGTACGCTATGGATACGCGTTGTACGCCCAACCACTACTGGAACTGAAAGAAATGTTGCTGCTACTACAATTGCTCGAGAGAATCACATGGAAAATGCATAAAATATGTGCGTGCCATGTTATTATGCTAATAATTTACCCTAGTAGATACAAATAAGACAAGCACTGTCATAATGTACTGAAGTTCAGTCGAATAATATTTATATCTTCAAAGGTAGATTGCATGCGGTGTTCCATTTTCTTCTTCCTCGCCATGAATGATAGAAGAATATCACGGTAGATTTCAGAGCAAACTTTCTTCGCCTGCCTTCCTCTAGAATATGTGTAACTACTATTTTTATTACGCCAAAATGCACACATAAGGGAATTTATGTATAGAGTGCTGTTATTTCTAATATTCTATTTTTTCGTACGTGTTATATTGTAATGCTTACAAAATTATGTAGCCAAAGTGAAATCGAGCACGAAGAATAGTATAGAGAAGTCTGTAAACTTCACCATCAATTATTGCAATAATCGCAATGCACATTTAAATGAAGCTTTGTGCATGTTACATTGCCTTAATAGATAGATGTCTGTAGTTTTCCATTTTTACATAAGAAAAGCATGAGCTATTTTTTTCGTCGTGTCGCCTTTCTCATTCTCTCAAATTAGCTGAAATTGTTAATGGAATTTTGCGAAGCTGAAGTAAAATATTTGCGCTAAATTGACTTGCTGTAGATTTTTGTACATTACAACGTCCCATTAAACTTGCCAATAAAGTGGGAATGCAAAGTAAACTCTTCTGGTCGCTCCTCTTAATGCTAAACGCCTAATTCTATAGCTAATTATGTGCTTTACAAGTGACGGACGACGACGACGCTAAAAGTCTAATTATCAATTAGAGAAAAATACTGTTATTGTAGACAGGAGAGTTTTCCTCATATTCATTCCTCTTGCTTGTTTGGTTCCGTAGTCTTTCGTCCAAGTTAGTATCATATCAACTAGTAAGCTAGTTGTATTGGATTATAACGCGACGTTAGAAATTAAATGGATTAGCTACTTTTTCTTTCCAAATTTTTGCGTCATTCAATTAAAATGGTGTGGCGAAGCAAAAGCATATTCGATAATTTGACACAGGAACACATATCTACGCATTTCATTATTTTGTTGATAGTATGCATTGCATGTTTTACGTTCATTATAACTTTGTTTTAAAAAATATCAGGCTACGTATGAACTTGAATATAACCAATGCACAAACTTGCAAGAGTCACTGAATAAAGATGATAAAACAGTAAAGATATATGTAATTTGAAGTACGTTTGATTCTGTTTGAAACTCGATAGGGTTACTCAAGATAATAGAGTATTTTTAGTGTATTACATACAAATAATACATACAGTGTATTCATTCTCTGGTAAAAGGTGAAGGACCAATATATAATATCATGTCCTGATGTGAATTATTAAAGTGCACTACCAAATTGATTTTGAATTAGCCCATAAAAACGTAAAAATAAATGTACTGGATCTCTTACGGTTATAGTCTTAATAAAATATGTGTACATACGGATGTTCATATGCATGCTAAAACTTACATATATTGTACAGTATTTAAAAAATGAGCTAATAATTTATGGCATGACACGGCTATATTGACTAATAGGAAATTTGATATTTTAAATCGTGTTTAATTTGAATATTTGAAGCATATTACCCAAGCGGTTAAATTAAGTCAATTGAATTTTTTTACTGTCATATTTATTATAAAAGCTATATATTCACATTACATTTTCCTCATGGTGTGATGTTGAAGTATACTTTTAATGTGTTTTTAATGGGTGGATATATAGGCATTTGGTCATTATGTTTAATGTTCAAATAAATAGAAATGCTTGAAATCTGCTGTATAATTTAGTTTTCGTAACCAAAGTAGCTCTCCCGTATCTCGTATGTCGTTGCAACATATTTTTTATGTTAAAAAGGGTAAAATGTTAAAGTATACGAACTGATTACATAATAATCATAGCCAGCTTTTCACCCCTCTTGTAAAATATTGCAGTCAGTATCTTCTAATGAATAAAAAGGGAATGTGTAACCCCTTTTCTGTAAGAGTATTTATCCGATCCTTATACCTTCCTGTATTGTATTTTTTCTCATCTCATTTGTCTGTTGATAAGCAAATACTATTGAAATTGATTATACATAATTAACTTTAACTTAATATATTTCCAAAAGTTTTCCGATCAAGCATGTCGTTGTTCTATTGTGTGCCGTCGTGGTCACGGGGATATCATTATCGTCTGCGTCACAGAGGTAAAAAGAAAAAAGGATTAAATCCAGAATTTACGACTTTTATTTTGTATTTATAGTTCAGTTTATAAATACATACAACATATCATCTTTGATTATTTTATGGTTAGCTATGCAAACAATGTATCTTACATTTGTTTTATGTTGATTGACTGATTAAAAAGTTCATTATCAGTTATGAATTATTTTTTAATTCAAACATTTGCTCACTTCACTCAGATTTAGCCGTGCTTATTTTTTATCTCTCAATCAAACTTTCAGAAAGTTAATATGTGTGTTTTTTATTTATAGTCTGTCTCATGTTAAAAAGTTATTCGTGTTTTATTTTTCTTTGTAGAAATGAACAGACACGTAGAAACATTCCAATTGTTAATTACGGTCAAGTTTCTTATACTTTCCTGGTAAATAATACGAGAAAATGCTATGGATTTAGAGAGTATCTCGAAAATAATCATTATGTAGGAAGTATGAAAAATAGGATTCCTGGAATTTTGTCGATTTCATATGCTGTACCCAACTATAATTCTGATACCGATGAAGTGTACAATTCTGATCCTATATTTGACATTAGCTTTAATGCTACAAATGAAAACTTATCAAAACTTCCAATTCCACTTGTAGTTGAAGACATAAATTGGCAAAATATAAAAAGATAAAGTTTATTTGATTTTTAGCATGAACCTATGTATTTACTTTGCTGGACATTAAATGATAACTTTATTCTGTGCGGAAATTCTGCGATTTACGACAAACAAATCATTACACATAGTACAAGAGGGTATGCTATCTGGAGATTTTAGGATAATGAAGTTAATATCTCGACTAGAACCATACAACATGGATGACAAGCTACCTTTTTGGGTAATATTAAGTAAAAATTACAACTGTTAATGGTCCTATATAATAATCGAAAATTTATAATGAATAAGTTATACACGCAGGTGACAATTGATCAAATTTCCCGATATTCTGTTGTTTTGAAAAGTTCTTTGACACCTACACCAGATTTGCAAGCAGCGTTACATAGTCTTCCGGATGAGTTAGATGGAAATGAAATGGTGTATGATAGATTCATTCAAAAATTCGGAAGTACATTATATAATACGGCGAGAAATCTTTTTGTTTGATACAATCGTTGTATTATAAAGATTATTATTTAAGCTCCTTTTAATACAGGCTGTATTTGGTAACAAAGTTGTGGCTTTGAAAATTGGTGGTGGACCCTTTTTATTCGATATATTTTTTTCTGTGGAGGAGATGAGACCGAGACATTTGTACGTATTTGCTTTAACTCATGTTGATACTATTTATAATTTAAAAAATACATATTCGACTAATACCACCTTGGTCTGTCAGGTAGACTTTTAAAAGTACATAAAAATAAGTTTACAAAGGATTTCTCATGAAACAGAGATTTTGGCTTATGTACGTAGTGTCAAATTTTTAATCAGAGATGTTGTTAGTTCATTTTCGCTTTAAACTAGTTTGAGGTTTTTGTAATCTCATTCAGGCTTACTATTACAAATTAGGACAATTTTATACCCAATTTGACATTGGGTACAGGTTGTACATATGTAGGCGGTGAAGGGTAGACAAATTGTGCGCAAAAAACCACGCATTTCATTTAATATCGGTCAAAAATTCAGTGTCAACCACTTCCCCACATATCCCACAGGGGAGTATTAAACATCCCAGCTTCAAAGTTAAAACAGCTTCAGAACCCAAAGTCAAAACAGCTTCAGCACCCAAAGTCAAAACAGCTTCAGCACCCAAAGTCAAAACAGCTTCAGCACCCAAAGTCAAAACAGCTTCAGCACCCCACATTTACCACAACATTCGAAAACAATTTAGTTTGACGGCACTCCAGCAACAATTTGTTTTAAAATGCCATCACAAGTGCAGTTAGTACTGAGCGCATTACTCTTGACATCAGCAGCAAAGTCAAACGCTGTACACCTTGAAGATGGTTTAAACAATTCTTTTTACTTAACGTGTGGAGCCAGCACATCACTCAATATAGGAGTGCCAGCCTGATTACCGCGGTGTGAATCCACAGGCCACACATCATGAATGTAATAAGGTCTTGTGCCCCACTTACAACCTACTGCTCTCATTACTTAGGTAAATCCCTAAGTAATGAGCGTATGTATTCGTAAGTCTACTTTGTCACACCAACCAGCCATTATATTTAAAGCCTTTTGAATATGACTGTAGATCGTGAACAGCTCGATGCCTCGTTGTCCAATCGCTATTTCATCTGCAAAGGCTTGTGAGAAGGCATGAGGTACGTTTGATTTAAGTTCCCCGAGAAGTTCATGCACAAGACAGTTCAACAAAAATGAAGAGAGAACTCCACCTTGTGGACTTCCGGCCTAACATCTCGAACTCTTTCAACATCACCAATGCTGGCTAATGCTGTCTGCTGCTCTTAGGAGTTCGCTAAATCTGTTAAAAGCTCTTAATGTCGGCGAACACTGTCAAGAAATATTCCCCGAAGAGCAGAACATCCTTTTAAGTAATCATAATGCTCACTATCTCTTAATCTACTTGCTATATTAGGGGTTTTTAGATGCCAATCAACTAATCGCTCCATTGCTTTTAACAATAACGAAGTAAGCGAAATTGGCCTCCATGCGTTTTTTGTTTGGTATTCTTGCTTTTCTTCGCGGCTTTGTAGTGTATCCTGGCCGGAGACAAGCAATATAAATTTCTTTAAGATGAGGAACCAGGTAATTGCCAGTCACTTTCATGAGAGCAGGAAATATTTCATCTGGTCCCGCAGCTCGAAAGGACCCAAATAAATTAATGGAAGCCATAAACTTATGGTCAGTGAACGCTTCCTGAACTCCTTCTGAAGGTGACCTAGCAGGAGCTGTGCTAGGTTAGTTCTCATCAGAAGGAAAATGTGTCTCGAGTAAGAGATCTAATGTCTCTTCTGGTCCTTGTGTGTATGAACCATCAGGTTTTTCCAACGGTCCCAGTTTGGTCAATTGATCACCGTGCAGTATTTTTAACCGCGCTGCATCTGCATGACTCATGAAAGTCATTTTTCTTTGCGAATAGCATGATTGTACTGATTTTGAGTTTGACGATAATCTTTCCAGTCCGAATCAGCATTTGTAAGCCTTGTACGGTCGTGCCAAGTCCTTGATTGATCTCTTAGTTCATTTAGATGTTTGACCCACCAGGGAACGCATCGTTCCCTTGGCTTTACCCGCTTAAGAAGGCAACAGTCCTAAAAGTCTTTACAAGGGCATTAGTAACTAGTCCTACCCTTTTCTCGATGTCACTTGATTAAGTTGAGTGCTGTGATGTGAACGATGTGATTTTGTGCTGCTATAGTGCTGTGATGGCATTTTTAAACAAATTGTTGCTGGAGTACCGTCAAACTAAATTGTTTTCGAATGTTGTGGTGATTGTGGGGTGCTGAAGCTGTTTTGACTTTGGTAACTGGGATGTTTAATACTCCTATGTGAGATGTCTGGGGAAATGGTTGACTTTTTTCGGTGAAGACACTCGAACTCAGGCAAGAAAAATGATAGGGGGTGAGGGGAATGGGATCGCTCACACTCTTGTAAATGTGAGTCAATGGACGATTATTGAGGCATTCCTCCACCTCCATCGACAAAACTTCAAATTCCTGTCGATGGACAACACGCTTCTCCAAAATTATTATCATCATTTGTTTGGCTAACCCAATTAGGCGTTCCCAGAAACCTCCCCATCACGGAGCCAACGGAGAGTTGACACGCCAAATGAGTTTGTTCACATTTGCATACTCTAATATGTTTTGTTCTTCCGCCTACAACAAATGTCGTGACACCTCTGTGAATCCGATGGCGTTGTGGGAGTATATATATACGACGGGCGATAAACTTCAGGAAGGCCATGAGAATCAAGTGTTAAGAGCGTGTCTACTAGTTAAAGGTGAACACCTCTGTGTTTTTCGCAGGTGAAGAGATAGATTCACATCTTTGCACCACCTGTGAGGATAAGGGGCAACGTCTAAACCTGGTAATATGGAATGGGGCTTCTAGCGTAGTATGTAACTTTGGCATGGGACAAACAGGAAAAGTAGTACGGGTAGACGAAAATATTCGACGAATCACACGAACACTTTTCACTGTCCTCCTCCAATTCACAATCCAAAATCGTCCACGCAGAATAGCGTGTAAACTTGTTCCTCCAACATGATAATTGGTGTCATGTTCCCACTTTATCTTTCCCACAAGTCTTTCTGGGAGCAGGATATGGTACTGGAAGGACTCATCATTGTCCTCGTGTGTGAGTATTGTCTGCGTTTGAAGTATTCCTTCGTTATTCGTTAAAAGGATTCAACTGCTTCATGCGTTGAGGTTTACCCTGAAAATCTTTCAGGACGAAAAGTAACAAATATTAAATGTAGTGGAGCCATATGGATATGCTCCTCAGGATACTAGGACCATCCACTAAATTTTCCTCTGGTTCTATTTAATTGGATAGCCATTGATCAGGTGGAGGGTGGAGCCTTGATTGCCAATTCCCCCACTGAGTATCTAACAATTTTTGGGCTGAACTTCCGTGTCAATGGGGCCAGCTATATTTTTTTCCGGGAATATGACAACAGTTTGTCATTCCCGCGTTATCTCTAATCTCTTTGACATGGTTTGTAACAAATACGCAAAACGGAATCGGACCAAAGTGTAATGGGCAGATTAGATATCCAATTCCCACCGTTTTACATGTCATTTAACGTGGTAATTAGCAGCCTTGATGCTAATAAACTCGGAACTAGTTCTAATGTGGAAACTAAAAACACTTTCACGTTTCCTTTGTTTTCGATTCTTATAAAAACTGCGGCGGCTGTCGCAAGAGAGATAGAATAAAACATAGAGTTACCGTCGTAACAATAACTTTCTCGCAATGACGAATGAGCTCGCAAACCCAAGAGGATCAAACAAATATGTACTAAGCCTTGTACATGTCGTAAAGTTGGCTCATTTGTCAACTTGTCTTTTAGCTAATCGTTTATGTCCCGTGATAGCATGTCAGTCTTGGTATTTCACTTCAAATCAAGCACCTGAATCACTTTATATTCCTCTGATTGGTCAAATTCCCAAACACACAAATCAAAATGGGGTTTGGGTAAGCAGATTGATAGCTTTATCCTTAAACTTACTGATTTCTCCGTCGAGTTAACACTGCATAGTACATTATCCACGTACATTGATTCTAAAATGTGCTGTTCTGTGGCCTTTTGGAGGTAGTGATGGAGTGAAGCTCCTAACAAATATGGACTACTGGTCACTTCAAAAAAACAACACGCTTATGTCTGTAAACTTTAATTTCCTTTGTTGAGAGAACTATCACACGAAAACCCTTCTTGATGTCGGCTGTAATTCCAAACTTGTAAATGCGAAAGCGTTTGAGGAATCAACTGCAAAAAGTAGTTTTGTATAGACAGTCGTTTAATCACAACTTTCACTTTCCTTCTGCAGATCCATCGACAACTGATCGGATTAGAGTAGTTAAACTACTGAGCTTGATCACTGCTTGGTGGGATATATAATGGCCAATGCTGTTCCGTTCAGAAGAGGGTACCTCTTCTATCATGTTGTCTGTTTCCCACACTTTGAAAAAGTAACCATTTACTTGGAGATCTCTGGGACGTTACGGAGACGCCGATTTGTAGCAACGTAATTGGAGGAAGTTTTTCATTCGTTCCCTTTATCAAAGACAAACAAACTTGGAAGGGGCCGTTAGGTAACTGTGTCTTCAAATCAACAACAGAATTGCCTCCAATTCCCAAAGTGCAGTTAATGGATGCTGTTCTATTTGCAACAGGGTTATGGAGACAAAAGCAATTTGTTTCTTTCCTTTGTTATTGTGTGGTAGCTTTCCTCCGAATATCCACCCATGTTTCCATCGCAGCAGGTAATTCACTGAGAATAACATGCTGAATGTTATATTAGGACGCTTGAACTCTTGTAGCCATGGTTGGGGAAAGTGAACGTATCTCACTTATCACTGAAGAGTCAAAACTAAACTTGTCATTATCTTTTGTGTGAGTCAAAAATGCTTTCATCTTCTGGTATGTGATTTATTTCGTCTCTCCAGCCCCAAATAGCTCATGAACCACACTTTCTTCTCCCACAAATTTTCTTGCACATCAACAATTTTCGAACGAATGTATGATCGAGCAGTACCGGTAGCAATCGTCACTGTCACTTTCTTCTTTTTTCCATTAGTACCGTGAACAGCTACCATTAGTGTTTGCATTGGTACTTCAGTTCCCAAATGGTTGAAGAGCTGAGAAACTTTCTCTATCTTGTCGTTAGTTGTAGTCGAATCATTTTCAGTAACGCTAGAAACCTTATGTGTAGAACTTTCATTAACTTTATCGAATGTTGGACGCATGTTTTTGAAGTGCCTTCATCTTCAACTTTCATACTTTTTCTTTGCAATTTCTAGCCATATATCCTCTATGCAACCACACGATACAGCAACCTTTTATTATCAGTAATTTACTTTTGGTTTGTACTGACATCCACTTTGCTACCCTGCAATCATCTGTGCGGTGAGATTTATCTCAAAAACAACACTTAGGCTTTTCATTATTTCCACCGTGACATGTAATAAATGATGATGTTGTTTGAACATCACCTCCAAATTTCTTCTTCGTATTGTTGAATGAACTCTTGCTGGACTTGTTTTGTGTTGCCAAAGGTACAGTGAGCGAGTTTTCTGTTTTCTTGAGATTTGACTTCTTGTTGGAGGAACTGAAGTAACTCAACAAGATCCTTATCATTATACGATGTACTTCGTGTACCATGCTCGTAACACTTCCATTGTTAGACAGGATTCTACCACTGGATACAACACTAACCAGCATTTGTGACCATTAATGAATCTAAATTACGGATCTGTGGCCTTATTGCATTCATTAAATCACAAAACTCTATCTTTTGACCTATGGAAGCTCCAATCACGAGTTCAAGCAGGTTACGGGCATAAACATTCACTAGAGTATGTTTTTGACCATATCCATTCTTCATGGCTTTTAAGGCAGACTTGTAATTCTCTACAGAGAACTGATAATTTTCCAAAAGTTTACGTGTCGGTGATTCTTTGACAGTAGACTGTGGTTATCAAACAAGAGTTCATCATTATTGATTTCCATGAAAGACGCAACTAAGGCTAACAGTTCTCGAACTTCACCAGTGAACTTTGAAAGTTCTCTATTGGGCATGATCATCCTGATGCTGCTCTCTGGCTTTGGCGTTTGTTCAATCTTGCTTTTTTTTCGAGAATTCTATTCACCTTCTTCTCGAACACGTACAAATCGTGCTCATAAATGTCCGTTTCTTCTAATGAATACCTGTATTCACTTTTGCCTTTTAAGCTAATTCACGGAGTCTGTGTATAACTTGTGAACTCTTCGGTAATGAGCCCACGTATAATAAATTATTTATCTAATTATTGAGCGTCTAGCATTGCCAATAACTTCGTCTTGGTACTAGCGTTTTGACAACTGAGCCTCTTTATCTTTTCTTTGTTAGGTGTCTTGATGGGTGTTGGTTTTGGTTAAACTGGGGATTTAAGCTCCTCTCTGCTACTAAAACTACGCACTTAATCAGCTACGGATCCACTTTCTGGTTCCATAAAATCAATCGCTAGACACTTTGAGATTATCATACCAAAAAAAATCATTTTAATTCCGAAGACGAATGCCGTCGCGAATGAATGAATTCTCTTAACTTGTTGAGATCCGAATGGAGCTCATTGGCATTTCTTTCAGCTATGGCACTTTTAAATTTACCACGTTTTTGGGAAAGTAGGGGCAAGGTGAACACAATGAAGTGCATGTATTTATATGACTACACGACCCCTATCTCTAGCAGGACAGGCTAAGGCCATGCTTTACTAGGGGGCAATATCATACATGTTGACTTGTTGTAGTAGAATGAATTCTTTGGTATTCCTGACATAGCTTGCGAATGCCAAATCATTAGTGGAATTCATTCGGCTCGGCATTCGAGCGGTGGTGCGAATAACCGAATATCGGAAAGCAATGATTTTATTATCATCTCAAACAGTCTACTATATCGGGATTTCCGTTACCCGCCAGCTTAACTGAGTTCACAAATAAACCAATTGCAAAGTTAATATAATTATCCTGGCACGTTTACCAGCAATGAGTTAATTTTATTTAAAGAGAACACAGAAAATCTCAAATTCAATGCACTTTATAAAAAACGCCCCTAAAATGCTTGTATGGATAGATGATTCCTGTATACTCGTATCACAGGATAATTATTTAATAAAATGCAAACACAATTCAACTTAACTACTACAAAAATTATTCAGTTATTTTAATGACAAACAGTTAAATATATTTTGGGCTATTTATTTAACCATAAAATCTACGACAAGTTACAGAGATTGAAGGGAGATGCAAGACAAGGGAAAAAGATGAAAAACTGAGCACTGTGACACTTTTTCTACTTCCATGTCCAGTTCAGTTGACGCTGGTTACCTTGGTAGCCAATCAATCTATGATCCATGCCACGGCCGTTGTAGTAAGTCAGCAACACTTCTTCTATTTCCTTGTCCACTGCAGTTGGCGATGGTTACCTTGGTAGTCAGGCATTCTATGATGCATGCCATGCCTTTGGCAGTAAGTCAGTGACACTTCTTCTTCCATGTCCACTGCAGTCATATTCACTGTGTAATACTCTGTTCCTTACGATGGCTTCAGTAGGCCGAAACCGAAAACCCTATTGCATGTATTGACATTTTGCCAAGTTAATTCACACATATCAGATATTTTCAACTAAATTTCTCTTTGTATTGAGTCTTTTAGAGTCATAAGACATGGGTATGCCAAGTGCCAGAAAGAAGTCCTTCTTTTTGGAATTTACTCCCTAACCGAGAGAGGGTATGTGTGGAACCCGATTTGTCTCTTCGTTGAGCCTTTTAGAGTTATGAAACATCAGATTGCCAAGTAGTATCCTTTTGCATTGTAACTTGTAGACTCTGTAATCACAGGGCGTTGGTAATGTGTTTACTTAAGTAAGTCTTAAACGTTATTTGGGATCGTTGTACTTTGGACCCATTGAGAATTAGAGATATTTGATCTGAAAATTTTGCTTTTTTGCGATTTTTCGATCCAAGATTCAAAATTTTCAGTCTAAAAATAGAAAACGTAATTTTATGTGCTCAATCCAATGATATCAACAGATTTTCATAAAAATTTACAGCTCTTTAAACCCAATGTCACATGGTCAAACATATGCAAAATTTAACCTCTGAGTGACGAGACGATTCGAGTGAGTTGAGCACGTCTGTTGTAACCGTAAAACTATGTGTATTCCACTTAACACTGCATTCTTCAAAAATATATATCTGTTTTTATAGTTCCTCTGACAGACCTTGGTGGTTTCATATAGAACAAATAGATTGGTCAAAATAATTTTGTTTTTGTTCTATTTCACCAGCCGGATAGGTGTATTGAAACAATTGATACAAATTATGCTCCAATATCTTATACAGAGAGCCCTATACATGAAATATTTAAGGCATATATGTCAACAAATGTGTTTGAAAATTTGAAGAATGTAATAAACTACGCAAAGGAATGAAAAAATCTAAACAAGCTGGGATTTAAATTAGCTGTATTTGGAAGAAGAGAGCCTTTATCTTCGTTTTTGCACGACAAGATACAATATGAAACGAGACACATATGCCTTTCTCCGCAAATTGTTAACATAGTTCATGAAGACATTTTTTATTCTGCCGATCCACCATTGAACAAGTTTGGTTACGTTATTTTGAAAGATAGTAAAAACATCGTCTGAATATTATAGAAGGTCTTTGTATGACTCTAAATGGAGATAATGTTTATAAAGAATCGAGTGCTACTATTTCGTATATGCGCTATTCAGACGATTATCCTTTTTGTGTCACAACTATATTGTTTTGGTTTAGACAAAACGCTTAATATTACAGATGCCTCGTATTTTTGTACTTTTCTTGAAAAATTCAGGTCTTTTAGTTTTTGCATTAGATGAAGATTTAAAAAAAAGTTAATTAAACTTACATTTACGTAGATGGTTTAATGCTTATAAATTGAGAATTTTAGCGCTTAAACTAGACCTTTATAGCAAAATACCGTATTCTCGCTAAATATCGCAGCTGCGTTAATTAATTTTTTGGGCCTAGAAGGGACTGCGTTAATTA